>APFE031134183.1:44762-96115 GCA_000404065.3 Pinus taeda
GAGGCTCATTATGTTCCTCGAGTGATTCTTATCAATGCTAGGGGGAGGAGACATTGTAAAATATAGTGAGCTTAGAGCTTGTGTGGCTGAGGCTTAGTACATTCCCCAAGTGATTCAAATTGATTAGATGCCCATGGTTAGCGGTTTCTCAAGCTAGAAGCCTAGAGAATCATAGACATCATAGACAACTTGAATATATATATATATATACTATTTTGTAAGTAATACTATTCTATTGATATGAAACAAAATAAAAGTACAACGAGGCGGTGGCCTTTGCAGTGGTGAACATAGTTCGTAAAAAAATATCATAGCCTAAGCGCGACTGCCCCATCGAGGGGGAAGCGAGTCCGTGAAACTAGATAAAAACCCACATAGGGGTTACAAGTTTTGACATCAAAAACCCACACAGGGTATCTAGATTGAAAAGTAGCGACTCAAACCAAAAAGAAAGTTTTCAGAAAAACAAAACATAACATAAATCAACCAATGGCATAAGAAACCTCGAGCTGGCAGAAGAGCGACACGTGGAAACCTAGTTGTCAATCATGATGGACTCCCTAGAGGTCCTCTGTGGCAAGATCTTCCACGATACGACACACATACTTGTTTCACTCCTGCTCCTCTGCTGATGTGTCATGCAATATTCCACAAACTCATTGAGTGCCAGCATAGCTGCCCTCTGCTGCATGCTTGTCGGACGTGTCTCCTGCTTTGCCACCGGTTGCCTTCATTTCTCCTTCTCTGCCTTCGGTGGCCGACTACTTCCAACCAGCTCCTCTCCATGCGAGGTGGCAGAGTCCTCAACCATCTGCTACTTTCCTGGGTCTCGGGCATTCCTGTTCAGCTGAGCGGCCCTCTGCTACTCATCGTTATTCCCTGGATGAGCTTCCTGCGGGTCAATTTCCTCAGTGAAGGTAATGGTGACAATGGCGGTGATGACGGGCCTGTGTAGAGTGCTATGGAAGAAAAATTGAGTCGTATGAGGAGCGGGGTGAGGGGCAAGGGGAAAATTGGCAATATGGACGGTTGCGTTCATCCTATGGTCACCCTGGAGCTGAGCTCGCCCTCTGCCACTTCGTGTGTTTGGATACGTGCCGGAGAAGGTGCCATGGGGATGAGGGATGATTGGAGAAGAGGAGGGGGAAGCAAATTCAAGGCTGGGCGTAGCAAGAGGACGAATTCTTCTACCACGACTGCCCCCTCTTCTACTACGCATGTGGTGTCACATGTGCACCATGATTGAATTCGTCTCAGAGCTAACACTTAGGGAATCAGAGGAATGAATGTTCAAAGGGAAAATAAAGGTATTCTGGGCTAGAATAGACTTATAGTGCATAGTTTTGGAGAAATGGTACCCATTTCCCACATCCATGTAGCCAAGCAACCAACATCATCTGCTAGTGACGGTGCGAGAGCAAGGCTCCGCAACATGAGGAGGGCAAGTGTTGTTGATGAGAGGAGGGAAAACTGAGTTATGGTTTGTGGAGGCCATTTCCCTAAGCTGGTTGCATAATTCTAGACTTAAGCACCCTATTAAAGGTGCGTGCAAGTCACCATGAATTCACTTTACTCTCGCCTGGGAGGGGACCTAGGGGGCCATATGGCCAAGCCTTGTGCCATCCTTCCATCTAATCATCATTAATGACATTATGATCACCCGCATCCAGGTTATATATATATATAGATAACTAAGTAAGATTATGGTGGCCCACACCCAAAATGGTGGAAATTAATTCTTGAAACACTACAAAACTTTAAATATTCAATTTTTGTTGCTTGAGAAGTGCTGCTTTACACTATGTTAGTTAATTTAAGTTTAAAAAATTATAAAATACTGTTAGTAATAAAAAATATTTCACTAACAAGTTCCCTTGAAGGTGCAAAGATACACCAAAGGAATAGAACTTTCTTATGATGTTACTGCAAAAATGTTGTAGGAAAGGAAAGGTAACAACATAAAGGGTGGAGGATGGAGGGAAGAAAATGTGTTCAAGCTTGCAACAATCTTACATTTGTGTTGACCCCTTTCTCACAAATGTTTCTCAATCCACCATTCCTGTTTAAATCATTTTTTCCAATCACACCACTACTTAAAAATCTTAAATACATATTTATATCCTAGCTATAACATGGAGGATAATGAGGAGAATCATTAATTACAAAGAGGAAATGACTAAACTCAAAGTGTGTTGATAATGGGATTAAACAAATATCCTCTTTCACTTAAGTGACTTTCAGATTCAAAGATATTCTACAATTAACACAAAGAAGGGGGTTTGTTTTACAATTTTAGCTATCTCCTTTTAAAAAATTTAAATTAATTTAGAGCCATTCTCTTGGATCCATTAGTTCTATTTTTAATTTTAAATTTAAATTTTATGCATATTAATTTTTTTGTTATGAACTTTTCAAAAGAATGTGTCCTGAGCCAACTTTTCCCACTTTCTCTATTTTCATTTGTCACAAAAGAGTTTAAAGTAGAGCCTTGAATTAATGATGGAAAGTTGGAGTTGGAAATGTTACATTGAATTTTTGTGATTTGAAAAGGATAGAAATTAGAAAAAATATTGAAATTTCAAATAGATTATGGAACTTTACTGTGCTATTAGAGGCATATAGATCAATCTAAAAATAATTATCCATTACCCGAAATGCAAATTGGATGACAAACAATAATACTATTCAACTCTCTTCCCTCTATATCATTTCATGACAAACAATAATACTATTCTACTCTCTTCCCTCTATATTAAGTATGAAGGGAAAAAAGATCAATCTAAAAAGAGTAGCCATTCATTGCAATGGAATTACAGTGTAGCCATTCATTGCAATGGAATTACAGTGGATAAACAATAACATTATGCTACTCTCTTTCCCTTGAATACATATGAAAGGCAAAATGGTGTATGAAGGAAACAAATTTGGATTAAATTTAAAGCACAGTGACTCACACTAAAAGGATTGGTAATGGTTGATTGCCAAGGTGGAGAAAATTTGAAATGGCTAATATTCAAGGTGTAGAAAAGGTTTACCAATGGTTCTTAGTACGAGGCTGACTAATGTATTAGCAACTAGTATGTCAAATTAGTTTCATATTCATTTGATAAAAGTAGAAAAAATAGAGCAATTGTTCTAGATAAATGGAAATAGAAGATCTGAAACATATATATGTTTACGAAGTAGAAAACATCTTCCAGTTCTCAACAACATTGGCTATGATAAGTGTGTCATTTCTTGTCTCGTTTATCTCGATTGTCTTGAAGGAAGAGATCCTTCAAATGACGAGTGAAGAAATATTTAGCAAATAATTCTCATTACTAGTGAAGAAATATTTCCCATATAATTCTCACGAATTCATCTTTCTATTGCAACACCCAAGAGTGAAACAATCACTTGAAATTTTTTACAACAAGAACCTCAATTCAGAATTCAAATCTCCTCATTTAGAATTCCAAGCTTCTCAAGGGAGCTTTTGGAGGCAAATTGATATTAGACTTAGTTTCCCAATCTTCCTTATGCAATCTTATAACAACATTATTTTATTGCAATCTTTACCCTTAATATATCGACGTCAACAATATCACAAATTATGGTAGGCAACATTTGGAGATTAGAGTTCCTTCCAGAGGATAGGTGAAAAATCATCTCAAAATTCAAGCACATACATGGCTTTGAAGTCGGTTGAAAGTTCCTACTATATAATCAAAAACATAATTGTAATGCCTTTAAACTTGAGGATTAATATTGGCAATGGTTAGCCTATTAAGTTGAGTTTTAATAAATTCAATACTAAAATGGTTAAACTATTAATGTATTTTAATGACAGAAAATTTTATCACAAAATAAAGGTTTATTTTAGTTGAGAAAGAATAAAATATTGTAGTTAAGCATGAAAATATATTTTTATATATAATTTAAGTCAAGGGAATTTACTCTAAAAAACCAATAATTTTATCATTATAGGAATCCACAATTATTTGGAAATCGATGTAATCCATCTCAAAAGAGTGGTGAGTAAGAATGTATGCCACTATTCTAGCTTAATTTAAAATTCTAAAAATCACTAGCGAGACTTGAAAATTTTGAACTATAGATTTCGTACGAGAGGCAGACAAAACGTTTTTCTTCTCCTCGTAAACTATATAATCAAAGAAAAATGGCAAAAAAAATACCCTAATCAAAATCCTTCTCCGAATCATCCACTTCACTCAAACTCCAGTGGAACCCATAGATGTTAGAGCCTTGGAAGATGATTGGGCTACTAAGTCTCTCGTTCATTATATTTGTTTCTTCTTGTTAAAATAGGATTTCTCTAGAATTGCCAAACTTGCGTCAATACCTCAACACTTGACCAATCCTCCCCTCATGAATCCTCCGTACACACACTTTGTTGTTGATTTTTAATTTATTTCCATGCATTAGCCTTTTCTCTTGTCGCATCTTGTGTTGCCCAGGCAATATGGCTAGGAAATCCACGGTTATGAAGGACTACAATAACACTTCGATATATAGAAGCATGAGCCACACATCTAAGAGAAATTGAAGCTCTCTCATGATTTGTAAATATGGCTAGTGCATTGTTGTCATTTAGTCATACAAGTTACACTCAACTCCAAATCAAAAAATAAGGGAAATCACTTCTACTTCTCTTGGTAAAACAAATAATGCAAGGACAAACCTAGGATCCATAAGTACAACTGAATTAAAAGGCGGAGCTTGCATAGGCCCTATTGTAGGAAGTTACCCTTTAGGAATTATGCTACCTACTAGGGCTCTTAACTTCTATGTAGCGTGTATGACTAGAATACATTTTGGCTCCTATATAGATGAATATTTGGAGAAGTTCCATCTTTCTACAAGATGTCTCAACAAATCCCTTTTTTCCTTTGGCATAGGACCAAAAACATGCACAAGAAAGCAGCTTGAATTGGCTTCCATTTTCCCAAAAATAAAGTATCTAAACCTTTCTTCAACACCTAAAACCCATTGTGGTTCTCTCTTGATTAACTCACTCAAAAGTTATGAAATATATTCATTCACCCCTATACCTTTTTAGTGATTTGACCACATGAACAATTAATAGTCACAAGAAATTCACATCTAGTGTCATGGCATGGAAGAGATGGGTGACATGAAGTAGTACAAGTATGTCTAAAATATCTTTGAGGAGCTCCACAAGGTTTCCCATATGGGATTCTACCTCATGAATTTGCCTTGGAAAATAAGTCACATGGAGGTAGATAGCATGTCCTTGTACACACATGGATTCCACATTGTTGTGGTTTTCCACATATCTTATTGCATCTAATGTCGAGAGAACCAAATGGCACATTTTTCAGAGCTGCACAATCCCCCACACATTCTTTTGCAACAAGAACAACACAAGAAGGAAAATCCTTGAAATGGAAATCATGAGTAGCATGATGACCACTTATCTAAGGAATGGAGAAGCGATATGAGCACAAAGGAATGGGTTTTCCACAAGGCACTGCATGAAGAATAGAGGGCTTCCCACATGCATAAGAGAGATCAATGAAAATAGTTTCAAGGGACGGTGTATAGTGGACACTATGGAAAATTTATTTGCTTAGATGCTTCCCACATTGAAACTCTTGCCCACAGAGAATTTTACATAAATGTGGATCCCAATCACCTGAATGAGTAATTGAACCCACTCGATTTGCAAGAGGGAAGCATATTTCATTGCATCTATGTCTACCACAATTTTTATTTTTTCCATAATGAGTTTCACATGTGAATTCATCACTATCCTCCACGATTATCATGGTATTCCATCAAGGGATCATCTTAGATGATGACCCACATTGACATTTTTGATTAAGAGAAACCAAACAAGGTAGTCATTTCCCACGATGACATGTAATTTTACACAAATGTTTTCCATAGGAGAGAAGCTTCTCACATACCTTTGAGCAGGTTTGTACGCTATCCATACAACTCTTCCTCTAATTTTGCAGCTGAATTTTACCACGGGGGCAATATTTTACCTTTCTAGCTGATAGTTCATACTCTCCACATTCTCCAGGATGAGATATATTGTTGCACTTATGATTTTGACATGAGATAATTTTCATGTATGGGTTCTTACATGAAAATACACAAATTTTCCATTCTATTTCCCCTTAGATCTCCATATCTCCACAAGGTACCATCTCCTCCTTTTATCCACAAAGCATGAAGCCTTATTAGAACCTTGCAAGGATCATGTGGGCCTTCATGTCATACATTTTCACAATAATGGCTTCCACATTTGAGAGGATTTTCACAGCACTGTTTACCTAATTCAATTAATTTATGATGAGAACATCTCCTAATTATTGTTTTACCACATGCACAATGTTGGGGGGGAGCCATTGCTAAGCAAGGTGGGTAAGACCATGGATAACATTGGAGAGTACATGTATGTGGGAAACAATAGTAACAAATATCACATGGGAGTGAAAGCTACATAGACTGACAACCAGGGCATCTCGAGTTGGAACCCTGGCTCTGCCCACTAGAAACATCTATAGAGGATGGAGCTCTTAGCCATTTCCTTACACAATGTTGGTGAAAAATGACATAACAGCTACCACAAGACCAAATTTTCATTGATTGTACAACTATTTCATAACATATCATGCATTCAACCTTTCCATTACTAAGATTCTCTTGAATTTCATGCACGAGATTTAGTACACTCGATATATCCAAAATTTTCTTCTCCCTATTATCCTCCTTTGTCAATATAGACTCGTAGCCCTCAGGAGGATGAAGAAGATTTTGCCTCCAATCTTCGATGTTGTTCACCATCTTCTTATTCCTCAAACCCTTCATTGCTCACCTCTACTCACCCATAGATTATGTGAGTTGATTTTTGTTAATGGAGGGGTTCATAGGGTTCTCATTTGTATAATTTTGTCCATGGATGCATACCCCTTTCCGCCTATCATTGTTACAATCACCAATCCTCTCAGCATTTTCTTGCCCAAGTATGTTGTGGTTGCAATATAGCTCCATGTAGGAGGAGGACAAAGATTGCACCTCCAATATTGGCTATTGTTCATCATTTTCCTATTATTAAAAATCTTGAGTTGATTTTCATCAATTAAGGGACCAATGAAATCCTCATTTGTAAAATTATTTTAATCGATGGATGCCTCAATCTACCGATCACTAACACAATTTCCAATCCTCTCATCATTCTCTTGCCCATGTATGCTTTGGTTTATAGCGTTATGTGGAGGATAAAATATCCCAATCCTCCTATAGTAGTTTTTGTTGTCATTTCTATCAAAAGCCTTGCCTATTCCTCTCCCTCTTGATGGTCTTCAGTGTTGATTTTGCTGAGGTGATTTCCCATTTTTCTCAGCATTGTTGTATGTTTGAAGCAAATTTCTTCTCTCTTAGCTTTGAGAACTCTCACTCGCATTGGATAGGCCACCGCGAACTTTGGAGGTACGCAGAGGGAGAATCACATTGGAATTGAAATTGAATGGCCCATATTGATAACTATGACCTAGATTCCTTTGAACTCTAAGATATAGACAAGGAGTGAAATTCATATTGAGATATATGTTGTTATCACGTGATGACTCCATATCAGTTCCCTATGATCCATCATAATTCACATTCACATTGTCTAGGTGTTATATGGAATTTATACCTACGGATAAGTACATCTTCCCTAAGTGGGTAGTTACACTTAGAACAATAGAAGGAAAGTTGTTTAACCTTTTCCTACAATAGATAGATAATATAAATTAAGCTACTTGTGATCCTTCGCTTCCTTTGATCTCCTTTGAATAGCTCTTGTCGCTCCTGCTCAAACTGAATTCGCTCAATTGGTACCTGCCAACATAAAAAAAAAAAGACAACAACAATAAAAGCATATGATCTATCTAATATAAAAAAATGGAATCGACAAATTTGAGCATACATTCATCATAGATATAGACAAGAATATGGGAAAAATAACAAACAACTTTATTGATTGTAGAAGGAGAAGTTACACTCAATGTGGTTCGATCCCGTGTCACTCATCCAGCTTAGTCGAAACGCTCATCACACCAATGGCACATCAATCTCAATCCAACAATATTTTACTACAATATTCAAATTCCACCTTCCTAACCACTATGATGAGTGCTCAATTTATAGGGAAATGCAAGTGGCTTTGTCATAAACTAAGCATTGAATGGTTTTCTATAATTGGAGTTAGTTTCCATGGAGAAAGGGATGACAAGATAGAGGTTTAATTGATCCAAATCCTATCCAAAGTTGATCTCATAGGATGGGATAAGAGCTGGGAATCCTTCTAGAATGCTCTAGAATCAAGGAATATTCTGAGAATCCCATGTCAATTTTGTTCATTCTCTCTGAGTGCAGGTCAAAGTGGCCTAAGTGCACTGCAATGGAATGGGCCTACGTGCTCTGCAGTGCAATTT
The DNA here is from genome assembly GCA_000404065.3 of Pinus taeda. Lineage (NCBI taxonomy): Eukaryota > Viridiplantae > Streptophyta > Pinopsida > Pinales > Pinaceae > Pinus > Pinus taeda. Next base: position 53,213 of record APFE031134183.1, read on the forward strand.
CCCCTGACCAAGGTTGCGTTGGTGTCCCAAGGAGGCATTTTAACACGGATTCAAGCTAGGAAAGTTTCATGGATGAAAGCATTCAATTTGATGACTTGTCTAGGGCATGTAGCAACTAAATTAGGGTTTAATGAGCTCTAATTGTATTAATCTAACCGTCAGGATTTATGTGCCCGAATAGACCTGTAACACTTGCACCCTAAAGCATGAAGTTGAAAATGATAATGTCGAGTGATATGCTTTATGATGTTATGAGGAGGATCTGAATTAGATGGTGACCTGCATTGATTACAACACATAATATCATGATATCTTTGAATTTTTCATGAATTTCTAAGGGAAGGCATATCCACACTCAATACATAAAATTTTCAATACATGTACATAAATCAAGTAGTCATCTACAAATATAGACCCATGATAGGATGACTATACGTGTAAAACCATCGTACAGATGATTTAGTACTCTCCTGGAATCAAAGCCTAGATGAATGAACCTAGATCGAGGGTCTTTTATCTTTTCCAATCATTCACTCAAGTATGAGTCTAACCATGTGAAAATATGATCTCGAGTCAAACATGGGAAGACACCATGTGATTACCAGCCAATGATCTAAGCTATTGATAGACGCGAGAAAAAGAATCGATAATGATAATGATTCTCAAGGTACTACAGTACATTTTGCATGGTGTGAATAAATGTTTTGATGTCGAACACCATACAATGTCTTTCGGTTGAAGGCCTATGATGTCAACCTGTTGTCAGAAGCGAGAAACTTGCCATTGATGTATGCATGCCTCGAGGTATTGAAAGGGTGTTTCTAATACAACATCCTAGATAATGTGTTGATGTTGACAAGAATTGACTCGCCACAAGAGGGCCTTGATGTATCCCCCATCAATGACATGAAACAAGTGTGATGATTTTGAAAAAAGAATGTGACTTAAGACACAATGTTTAGGAAAAATGAAGGTTTATGACTATTGCAAATGATGAAGTTTACTAAGTGACTTCTCTTGAACCTGTCAGCGACACTGAATGAATTCGCAACATTGACCCAAAACCGAAGTGATGGATGGTGTGATAGACCATAGGTATGATAACCATCAAGTAGATAACCCAACCCAAATAGTCATAGAGATGAAGTGAAAGTGTCATGTTCAAGAGCAACGTGCTACCATAAAGTGATTTATCCCTTTTCCCATTTTCCCCAGTCATTGCTGACCAATACCTCTTTATTTTTTAACAAGCTTGAGGAGGATAACATATGCTTGTAGTATAATTCCATCCTCCAGGTGAATCCATCACTATGTGATGTTTTAATAATTTTAGCGAAGGTCAAACTCGACCTTTTCATGATGGACAAGTTTTTCACTATTTGATGTTTTAACTAGTTTAATGACAATGAGAACTCGCTCCTTTTCATGTTTACAAAGTTTGAAAAGTGATAAAAATAAAACTCCACAAGTTATTTTTCATAAATTTGTCTCTCAAGTCCAAAAAAGTGTAAAATAATACAAGAGAGAACCTATTGACCATGTTAGATCAACATGTTCCCTTTTTGTGAGTAATCTATCTTAGTCCAGAAAAGGGTAAAACTTATACTGACTAAATGTCATTTCCAATCCACTTACGATCTAAAAATGACAAGCTCTTGACAATATTTTTGTGTTTTAAGAGTCAGAAGAGATCTTGAAATTAGACCATTTGTTGTTATTTATTTTAATGAGTCAAAAAAGGAAAATGCTCAGTAATCTTTTCATTTTTTATGAGTTAGAAAAGAGCTTAAAGGTGACTGGTCCTGGAGGAATGAGTGGTATAAAAGGTGGAAACGGGTTCCGGGAATGGTGGAACTACTCAAAACACGTTGATTTATGTGAAGTGGTTGGCTAATAATACCACTCATTGAAACTATAACATAAAAATGGTAAAACAACCAAGTGAAACTGTGTGATCTACCAAGTAGATAGTTATGGTGGAATGAGAAAAAAAACAAGGCTCATCTCATGGAAGAGGACGATAGAATGGAAATGGGTTCATTTTTACACAAGCTTGAACCATAGGGAACTATTCTTGGATTTATTTTCATTTTTACATAAGCTTGAAATGAAAAAATATGCTTGAGATTGGTTTACATGCCCCCATCATGATGACTTGATTCTAGGTGCATACCCCCCAAGCTTCATTACATTCACCTAAGTAGACTACTCGTGGCTATCAGGTGGGTGGAATGAAGGTTAATTTAAGAGATCAAGTGAAATAATTGGTTGGTATTTGATGATATATAATCCAAGACTCAAATTGGAACTTTGCTCCAGGGGACCTTGTTTCATTTTTTAATGAGCTTGACTCAAGAGAAGGAACTCTCATCAGATTCGTTGTTTCAATTTTTAATGAGCTTGAAACAAGACAAGGAACTATGCTCTGATTCCTGTTTCATCTTTTAATGAGGTTGATAGAGTAAAATAACTATCCTCATATTCCTTGTTTCATTTTTTAATGAGATTGACACAAGAAAAGGAACTATGGTCTGATTCCTGTTTCATTTTTTAATGAGGTTGACACAGTAAAAGAACTATCCTCATATTCCTTGTTTCATTTTTTAACAAGGTTGACACAAGACAAGGAACTATGCTCATGATTCCTTGATCACGACCCGTAAGAGGTCATGACTTCCAAGACGTTCTCATCAGATGGGATAACAATGCTCTAGAAGGGATATGTAGCAAGGAATCCATTAGAGAGATCTGGTTCCAATGCCCTGAGTACACAATGCACAACATCACATAATTGATCATCAGTTCATGTAGGCATGGAACGGGTTGCCACATAATTGACCCACGGCAAGGAAGATACCATTGGGACAAAAGGACCATTTAGGGAATATGGTTGATTAGAGGCCATATTTGGACCGGGAAATGAAAGCTGGTCAACGGTGACAATTCTGCCTTCATGCGGGAAATATATCACTCAAAAGAGTTTTGAAATAATAGCTCCCATGTCATAAACATAGTCACGCCCAAGAAGTAAATTGTAATCTAAAGGGCCTGGTACTACCATGACATTGAGATAAACAATTTCTCCTACCAATGTAAGAGGGAAATTAGGAAGGATCCCTAATGGTTGACTGGTTCCTCTGTTAAAATCCAACAAATTCTGGGTGACAGACACAAGTGGTGAGAAACCGAGTACCTGTGGAGGAGTGGAGGAAAGGATACTCATAGATGCACCTTCATCAATAATAGAGTGAAATACAGTCATATAATAAACCTGTACTATGATCTGGAAAGGCAGATAAGAAGGAAGGTGGCATCCTACGAGTCGATTCCAATTAAAGGAAGTTACTAGACTACTTGGAGGGGGTACCATAAGAACGGGAGAATTACTCCCTTGAGTTACAGGAATGGAAAGATTTTCCTCTTGTCTTGATGGAACAGGAGGGTTGCCTCCAAGCTCACTAGAATCTGAAGAAATGAAAAGAACCTGAGTGGTATCATACTCAATCACTACGGGAAAGGTATGGTTAACTAAAGGTGAAATTGGGTCAACTATTTCATTGACCTGTGATTGGTCAGGTATAGAATCATAGGATTCACATTCAAAGAGAGTGGGTTTGACCTATGGTTGATTTGGGTTAGTCACTTCATCATCTAGTGAAGGATTAAGGGAGAGTCTCCTGTAACCAGATGGAAATTTTTGCAGAGAAGTAGGACAGTTATCCAACACTTTTTGGGCTTCATCGAGATAGGGAAAAATGTGAATGGGGTGATTTCCTTCACATAACCTACACAAAAACTTAACATTACCCTTCTTTCCATGAAATTTCCTACCACTAGTTGATGGTGTGTCACCAGCATGATCTTCAGAGGTTGATGACACATGATGATGTGAATGAGAAGACCATTCTTCTAATATCTGAGGAATACCAGAAAAATTTCGAAGAAGATAGTCCCTCGTACAAATTTTGCATAGATATCGAAGTTTGTGAGGCTTATCGCATGGTTTCTCATTAGAAGTTGCATTTGAAGTGATGTTTTCTTGGTTGCCACCCTGTTGAGTTTTCTTCTTCTTCTTCTTCTTCCCTTTCTTCTTCTTCTTATCTACCTAGTTACTAGTGTCAATACTTTCACCAGGAAAAAAAGGAAGAATGGGTGGAAGAAACAACCAATGAAGAAGGTAAAGTATTCAACTTTAGAATCAACTGGAGTTTGATTTTGTCCAGTTGTAGGAATATTCAATTGCAGGGCCAGGGAGGTTGAGAACAACCATACTCGAAAGCTAATGGTACATCCCAGAAAGGACAATGTAGCCATATAAGGAGAACTAATATTTCTGAAAGGAGGAAAAGGACTAGGATTCCCATAAAAAGGAACTCCTTGATCAATGGACTCTAGAGTTATTGTCATATGTCTCAACCTATGGTCAACTAAGGAGTGACGTGGAGGATGTTATCTATGGCTAATTAATTTTGTTTTAATCAAAATAACATAACAAAACAAAAGAGGGATAATCTAGGCAAAAGGATTACCACGTAACTCTGAAGTGCAATATACTACCTCACTAAACCAAGGACTTAACATATGCACATGCAATCTCCCCGAACGTTGTTTTCAGTGTATCACAGTATACACGGTGGCTAACTCAGTTACCTGTGGATGGATAACAACCTAATGTAGTACTCCCATATATACTCAAACATACATTGAGGCCCAATCTGTGTTAGCATTGTCTAATGCGAAACCACACAGTGAGAGCGTTCCTTGATACTTTTCATGCTATAACACCACCTTATATAGTAGAAAGTACATGGACGAGTTATGATATACTTACGTACATGGAATGAGGTATCACACTTGCAATGTATCATAGACCATTAGCGACAACTACTATGTTTAACGACACCGGAACACATCTCTAGCCTAGACCTCTAAATATTATGTGTAAAGTTGCACTGCTCCAATAGCTTAATTGAGATAAATTTTAGTTGATCTTGCTTAAAATTTTTCCTTTTAGGTTCACCATGTGCTATTTCTGAAACTCCTAGAATGCAACTAAAATGGCAAACATTATTTTCATTTGATTTAAACAATGAAAACTGTAACTAAAAGGGATAGAGTAATCAGAATCTTTAAACAAAGCGCATAGAGCACATCTAATGCAACTTTCCCTATACGATTCCTACAAGAACACACAAACTTCTAAATTCATAAGGCATGTTTTTGTAAATGCACAAACGATAAACCAATGTTTTTCATAAGAAACGAAGACTTTATGATAATTTATTTTCAAATAAATAAAGACTTTACGACAATTCTTTTTCAAAAAAGACTAATCGATGTAAGCTAACATTGACAATGAATTGATAATGATAAAGAAATATCTTAAGAAACACTAAATAATAAAGGTCAAAGCAGGGCTAGGAGAAGAAATGAAAATTGATTTAAAAAACTATAGAAAACATTGATCTTTCAGCAAACAACATCAGAAGAAAATTTGGAAAAAACCAAGCAAATGATGGGTTTTTGGGCTTGACACAGATCAGCGCAGCCCTGAGTGGGAGATAGTGCACTGCAGAGCACTGTCTCTAAGCTAAGGCTTCTCTGCAGCGCACTGTGTCAAGACCAACACTGCGTTGATGCCAGAGAGCCCAATCAGGAGTCATTTAAGCACACCTTTTGACCAAAAAAGCTTCAAGATGACTGAAAAGAGATCAATGAAGTCAAGTAAAGTCTACTAGGATGTAACATGATAAGGGTAAACTACTAGGAACGACGGTTGTTTCCCAGTATGGTTGCCAATTTGTTATATGGAATTCATACCTACGAATAAGTACATCTTCCCTAAGTGGGTAGTTACATTTAGAACAACATAGGGAAAGTTGTTTAACATTTTCCTACAATAAATAGATAAGATAAAGGAACCTACTTGTGATCCTTTGCTTCCTTTGATCTCCTTTGAATTTCTCCCATCGCTCCCACTCAAACTGAATTCACTCAATTGGTACCTACCAACATAAACAGAAGATGACAACAATCAAAGCATATGATCTAACCACTATAAACAAATGGAATTGACAACATTAGAACATACATTTATCATAGATATAGACAAGAATATGGAAAAAAGGAAAAACAAATTTACTGATTGTAGAAGGAGAAGTGACACCTAATGCGGTTCGATCCCATGTCACTCATCCAGCTTAGTCCAAACCCTCATCACACCAATGACACATCAATCCAGCATCATAACATTACTTAAAAATGATTTCAAGTCTCAAACCATCAATATTTCACTACAATATTCAAATTCCAGCCTCCTAATAACTATGATGAGTGGTCAATTTATAGGGAAATGCAAGTGGTTTTGTCATAAATTGTGCATTGAATAGTTTTCCATAATTGGATTTAGTTTCCATGGAGAAAGGAATGCGAGGATAGAGGGTTAATTGATCAATAGCCTATCCAAAGTCGAGCTCATAGGATAGGATAAGAGTTGGGCATCCTTCTAGAATGCTCTAGAGTCAAGGAATATTCCAAGAATCCTATGTCAATTTCACTTATTCTCATTGAGTGCAGGTCATAGAGGGCCTAAGCACAATGCAATGCATCTTTGAATGGACCTACCTGCTCTACAACACAGTTTCCCCAAACCAAGGTTGCACTAGTGTCACAAGGAGGCATTTTAGCACAGTTTCAAGATAAAAAACTTTCATGGATGAAAGCATTCAATTTGATGACTTGTCTAGGGCATGTAGTAACTAAATTAGGGTTTGATGAGCCCTAATTGTATTGATTTGATCATTGGGAGTGATGTTCCCAAATAGAACTGTAACACTAAGTTCTCTAACAATTACAGGCTCTCCATATGAACGTCAACCCAGAAACCTAAACCCACTTGTCGATATTGATAATGAATCTCATCTTCATTTACTTCAACCCGGGGAATTTCACTAGCATTGGGATTGGATTTGAAATTGTGATTGGGATTTGTAAAGTTTTGGTGGGCATTGTATTTGGATATAAAGTGGAAAGAAACAACAAGACTAAGAATAAAAGAAAATGTACAGTACCTTCCCCTGAATATGAAGAACATATTCCTCATATTCTTCACCAACAATCTTCCCTGAAAGAAATCTCAAGTAAGATTATTGTACAAAGGATAAACTGAGGACATTGGTCCATTGCTTGCAATATCTAGGCCTTCTTCCAGAAGACTCTTTAAGGTAAAATTACAATAAAGGTAGAACCTGGTAAACCAAAAAATGAGATCCATATGGGAAGAAGCGGAACACAAATGTATACTTTTAAACAACAAAAAGAAAATAAGAAGAAATAAATTAAAAGGGGTTGAATATCAAACATTAAAACACCACATAGCAGATAACATAAATTCTTACCTAAAACAATGAAGGTAATCTCTCTCTTAGCATGAGAGGTGGGTGGTAAGACAAGAGAAGGTAACATTCAGAAGAAAAAAAACAAAAAGATATGAGTAGAACAATGGTGAGAGGTAAATCCTTTACCTTCCGAGGTCTAAGAAAATGTTTTCTATAAACGTTGAGTGACAGTGAAGGAATAACATGTTTGGAATAAGTAAGCTTGCAACAATGTAGCAAAGAAGTAAGCTTCGAATATACCGTGTAAGATTTCGAGGATAAAAGTGTGAGGAAAAGGAAATAATATTTAAGTAGCCTAGGTTATCCTTAGCAAAAATATGTCACTTAATGGGAAAAATAATAAACGGACAAATGTCAAAAGGAGATGAAAAAGGTAGACAATGTCTAGCATGGCCATTTTAAAAACTGGAACATGTTCGGTGTAAAAATAATAATAACAAAAAAATATTAATATTGGTCATTCATAAAATAATTTAACTTCCACCTTAATTATACATCTACTTTATATAGAAACAAAAATAAAACAACTGAAAGGAAAGGATGAAAGTAAAGGAAAAAAAACAATTTAATTTTTAGTATTGAAAATATATGTAATTTTTTTATTTAGTACTCATCAAATAACATTTAAAAAGAATATAATTGATCTTACATGATATGTGAATCATTCTATGTGTAGTTGACATAAAATAGTTAAAATAAAAATATATTGATTTTTGAAAGATAAATGAGCTTTATATTAAGAAACAAATTATAATATTAAAATAGAAATATATAAAATATTATCATATTTAATTGTATTTAGGTAGACAATATTTTTAATTACACAAATAGGTGTTTATTTTGAAATATAATCTATGATATATATTAAAATTAAAATATTATAATAATTAATTGTAGTTTAATTATATGAGATAGGTTGTATTTTTTTTTTTTTTTGTAAGCTAGGATGGTACTCATTCTATTACTTTGATCAACAGAACATTACAGCATATCTCAAAAACAGTTGCAGCCCGCCCTCAAGGGGAAACCGGGACATAGCACCATATATAGTTTTTAATAGCAGCCCAAAAATAGTAGGTCCAAAGCCTGGCCGACTTAGCTAAGTAAACTATGCAGTCTTGAAACTTACTGAAACTATTACTAAAACTACTGGTCTGTACAACTTGATTGTTCCTGTCTTGCACATGTACAAAACCAAAACAAAAAAACCACTTGCAGTTTCTAACCATATTTTAACTCAGTCGATGCCGCCATCGGGTTGCTGGTTCGCTGCTCCCACTGGTCCATAATGGTCCCGATTCAGCATTTGCTGGATAGCATCCAGCTGCTCCTCCTGCTTAGTCATAGCTATACACAGGTAGCTCAGTTCTCTGCGGATATTTTGATCACCTTGGGCCAGCTCCACCATCTCTTTGTCCACGTGCTCCATGGCCTTGGATAGAAGCCCCTTGATCACCCAATAAATATGCAGCGACTGTTTGATTAAGGACATTCGACCTCTGGTATGTCCCGGGTCGTGAAGGAGGAATTCCAATTCTTCCATTTCGTCATCCGACTGATTCTGCAACGCTTCCTCCTCGAGGTAGTCCATGATTCTACGCACGACCAGGTGGGAGTGACGGAGGAAGGCCTGCTCAGCCCTTCGAACACGGAGGTTGACAGTTTCCCTGGGTTTTCTGCCTTTGCCCGGGCGCCTGGAAGTTTCCCCCTCCTCTTTCACGGGTTCCCTCTGCACTTTGCCCCGCTTACCCGACAGGTCCCTTTCTCTGTCCGGAGTAGTGCTGTGCTTCCGCAGGCCGAAACGTCGGGTCCCTGACTCCCGATGATCGGGATGATCAGTTCACGCCTGCTGATTAGCTTCCTCAGCTACGTTCTTCTGAAGGTTCTGACGATCGCTCGCAACTCTTTTACCCAAATCTTCGTCCGGGACGTCCTCCACCTCGTCAGGCATTGAACAACGCTTCCTCATTCCATAGCGTCGGACCTTCGGATCCCGACAATCAAACTGATCCGCCTTCGACTGCTCTTGACCTTCCGCAGCCGAGTTCTTATGATAGCGCCTACCATCGCGCACAGCCTCCGGGATCTTGTCTTCATCCGAGTTATCCTCGACCTCCCACACAGTGAATGGCGGTTCCTCCTGCTTAAAAACTTTGACTTTTCGGCTCCTGTTCTCCTCCCTTGCACTCTGTTGCTCCTCCACCTGCTTCAGTTTCCGTCTAATCTCCATATTATCCAAGGGCCTGCCGCGACGCGTTCTTTGTTTGTCTGGGATTGTAACAGCTCTCTGATGTCGCTCAGTGGAAACCTCCGCTCTTCCCCAAATTAGGAGCTCACAGAATGTCTTAACAATCGGCCAGCTGTGGTTATAAAGCGAATTCCTGTCTTCGGGGATCCAAATTGGGCCAGTTTTCGTAAGCCGCAGGTAGATCTTCGGCAGTCCCCTGCTCCTGACCATCATTTCAGTATTAATCTCCTTAGCTGTGCGGTCAGGCGAACCGCATCCACCACCTCTCATAGTTCGGGCATTAATTAACTTACCATGTGTGTACTTTCGTCTAACCGCTCCACCCGCCACCGCTGTACTGCCACCGAAATTCTGATCCGTCATCCTGTAGCCAGCAATGATGATATTATCACATCCCAAATGCCCCATTTTCTTGAATCGGGATCTCCACTGTCCCCTGTTAGTCCAGCTCACTGCTCCGTGCATTGGCATTTGCGGCTTGCTCATGATCAGCTTTGATAAGGTCCGCCAACTCCTTCCACTCCCCGTTTCCCTCCACGGCTCTCCACTGGCTATCGATTGTGCTGCCACGTCCTCTGCAGCCCCAATTGGCCAGCCAATCCGCTGCCTGATTCCCTTTTCTGCAAACATGGCTGATAATGCTGTAGTCGATGTGTTTGAGGAGGTTTGCAATTTCTTTAACAATACCCGCAGTCCGCCAACTTTTAGTAACCTTCTCCCATCCCTGCCCATTGTTAAGCCTCCGCAGCATGTCCACAGCAAGTTGCGAGTCACCTGTAATTTCCAACTTAGAATAGCCGTTCCTGATGGCTATCTGTAATCCCTGATGCAGGGCCCAAAACTCGGCCTTGTTATTGGTCATCTGGCCTCCCCAATCAGCGAAAATCCATCTGACTCGGTTGTTGCTGTCTCTAAAAATCCCCCCGAAACCAGCATCGCCTGGGTTCCCCTTCGAGGCCCCATCGAAATTGAGTTTAACAAAGTGGTGACTTGGGTAGCTAAACTTTTCTGGGCTTTGAGTTCGCATATCATGGCGGGCCGAACATTTGAAGTGGACCATGTCAGGATTTAGATTTATCTTATTTAGAATTTCTTGTTCTTCCGGATTTGCCTTCCAGTCATCACTCTCCCATTTATCAACTAAGATAGTCTCCCGCATACTTTCGACCACTCGATCCCAGATTACCTATGGTTCTTTGGCAGAATTCTAAAATATCCTCCTATTTCGCTCCTTCCAGATCATCCAGATAATAAAGGGAGAGAGCAGATTCCAAGCCCTCTGGATCACCCTACAGCTAAAGGTTTCCTTACGCCAGTTGAAAATCAAATCATGAAATTCCCTGTTGTTAGTTCCTGGTTTGTTGAACAGTCGTTTAGCAAGCATCCAGAGTTTGTCTGTATACGGGCATCTGACCAACAGGTGATCTCTAGTCTCAGTATCATTGTTGCACAGGTAACATCGTGAAGGGCCATTGAATCCATTTTTTTGGATACGGTCCCAGGTTAAGATTTTATTTTTAGTTGCCAACCAAATAAACATTGTCACCTTTGGCCACCAGTTGCCCTCCCATATTGTTTTCCATTCCACATTTCCTTCTCCTCTGTCCTGAGGATCCATTAGATAATAAGCCTATTTGGTTGTAAATGTCCCCTTCATGGAGTTCCCCCATCGGAGGATGTCTTTCCCCTGTCGAACTCTAATTTTTCTTGATCCCATTTCTTTCCTATAACAATCTTGGAGGTCTGAGTTAAGCTCCCAAACCCATTCTGTCGGGTCTTCCCACACTCTCCATCCCTCCGATATATCATTTACTTTCCAATAGTCCTTTACTCTGGTTCTATTTCCTTCAATTCTGCCACGGATCTGGAGGAGGTTCTGAATGTTGTTCAAACTTTCACGTTGTTGCCACCTGTCATCCCAGAAGTTGGCCTCTGAGCCACCCTAGATTTCCCAGAAGGTGTGTTTGCCAATCAGATCACGGTTTTGAGAGGCTAATTCCCAAATAGCAGAGCCTTTGGGGAGTTCCTGTTGCCTGAGGATATCAACCTGAGACGCTGGTATTCTGTATTTTGTCCTCCATATAGTTTTCCAGAGATCATTTCCACCACTAAGCCATCTCCACCACAGCTTGGCCCCCAGGACTCTGTTAAGAGCTTCAGGGTCCCTCAAGCCTAATCCACCTTTCTCTTTCCTTTCTGTTAGCTGACTCCACGAGACTAGGGCCCATTTTTTCTTCTGATCCAATCCGCTCCATATGAATTTCCTGATGATTTCCTTGATTTTAGCACAAACCCCAGTAGGGGCGGCCATAATCGAAAGAGGGTAGATAGGGATAGCTTGAAGGACCGACTTAGGAAGAACAACTCTGCCAGCAATGTTGAGCACTTTGAAGGCCCAATTTGCAACCTTGTTGCTTAATTTGTCCAGCACTCCTTGCTAGTTCTTCACCCTCTTAGAGGTGAAGTCTAGAACATTACCCAAATATTTAGTAGGTAATTCCCCCCTTTTGAATCCTAGAATTCTGATTGAGTGGGATTTGACCTGGTCTATTGTGTTGAAGATAAAGATGCAGGATTTGTCTTTATTGATTTCTAACCCAGAAGCCTCTGCAAACAAATCCAAAATTCTTCTGAGATGTCGGACTTCTCTTACCGTTGGTTCTCCAAACAACATTATGTCATCAACAAATTGTTGATGGGTTAGGGGCAAGTTGTTTCCCCAAATTTGCAACCCTTTAATTCTGTTTGCTGCTCGCCCTCAGCGGCAAGAATAAAAGATAGGTTGTATTTTTAAATAAGACAAACATATTTTTTTTTGTAATATGATCTATAATATAATATTAGAATATTGTATTATAGTATAAATTAAGAGTTATATTTTTTATTTAACAATTATATTATATATATATATATATATATATATATATATATATATTATATATATATATAATATATATATAGCACACACACACACACATACCCTTCAGTAGATTGTAAATATTTTAATTTACTTTTATTGAATGACTTGGAAAACTGTAATAAACATGAACATTTATTTTAATTTAATTTTCATTAATAAATTCGTTATGACCACCCATGGAGCTTACCAAGAGAAAATATATTAAATGACAATTTCACTTACGGGACAACTAGAAATAGTTATTCCTCTTTGTAGAGATAAATCATCTTTGTTGGGAAGAAAGAAGTCAAGTGGGTGTCAGCAAAAGAGCTTGATCTACCTACTGACTTGGCATTTGGTTAGAGGAGACACAAGATAGAAAAATTAGAAGTTGGAACCTTAGGAAGAATTCTTCCAAGTGAGGTAGGAAACTACCAGAAAAATGAGCTCTAGAAGTGGTTGGCTAGCAAAATTCCTAGTTTGACCCATAAGGTATATAAGACCCTAGGCTGGAACTCGTGTTGTCCCTATCAAAATAGGGTTCTAGAAGTGAAACTGGATCGGGGGGAGTTATTGTAGTGATTACCATTCTCATTGGTTGGGTAGAGTAATTTTCTTCCCCTATGGATTTCCCCAGGAAGCTAAATCAAATTAAAAGATAAGTGTCACATCCATGTTCTATTTTGGTTTCCTTCTAGTTCTATATTATTTTATGTAGATTCTTGATGCCAGGATAAGTTGAAAATACCCACAGTATGCATATAAAATGCATAATCTCAATCATCCCATGAATTTCAATCTCCCTACCTAGTCAACCCTTCATTAATTATGGTTTAAGGCCCCTTAATAAAATCTCATGCCGAAATGATTCAAAGACTATTCATTAGTCTCAACCTTAATTAGCCTTTCCAGCAAAATCTTATTCAACCCTCATAAACTTTGGTTAATTCTTAAACCTACACATATTAACCATACTCTCTTACTTTGGTCTCAGATTTACCTAACACTAATCATAACATGGTTAATTTCCCTTAATCTACTTTATTTCTATAATAACCTCATATAATAGAAATATACATAAACCACATTAACCTTACCTTTCAAATTTTTCCATGGCCTTCACACATTTTCTGAGGCCCACCTTTATCGGTTCAATCTCCACCATCAATTTCATTCCATTAGATCAATGGCTTTTGCATGATCTCCACTCATCCTTTGGAACTCAAATAACTTTAACTCACATCGATAAACTTCTCGGGTCTGCTCAGCAATTGAACAACAACTGAAGAATAATTGAACAACAATTGAACAACAACTGAACAACATGCATCCCATGTTGACTTCCCCTTTTTGCACAGGTGCACCACTCTACGCCGTTGATCTTATCATTCAATTCGATGGTTGCTGATCCACCTAATCAACAAACCCAATCACCATTCTCCACTGTTTGATCAAGGCACGCTTGATCTAATGGTCAATAATGTTATTGCACGAGAAACTTCCGTGAAACTCAACCATCCTTACGGAGCCGATAAGGATTATATATCCTTAATCTATAAATGTTTGGGTCTGACTTTGAAGTTAAAGTCTGCTCTCTTGATGACGCAATATCCATTGGATAACAAAGGCCATCAAATCCTACAGTCTGTAGCCCTTCAACTAGAACGCGGATTACCAAATAGCTCAACCTATGTAGTTGACTTCAACATAAGCATTTGATATTTAGATCGATGGTTGTGATTGAGTGTGGGTCTCCAACCCCGATCAACAATTTTCGCACTCTCCTATCCCCGTGGTCTATTCCTCCACCGTTCTTCTTCTTCCATTTATATCCGTCAATCTAAAAGATCTAAATGTTCTCATTCTTTTCTACCTACTTCACATTTAGGCCATTTCTTAGTGTTCTTGTGGTTCCGGGTTTCTTCCAGGGTTCTAGTCTTTAGTTGTTTTGCATCGCAACTTCTTCCCAAGATTAACTCCGCTCATGCCTTTATGCTTCTTGTAACATTAAAAGCTTCCTATTGTACTGTTGGTGTGTAGAAAGCCGTAACAACTCTCTGTTACTCTTCTCTGTATTTCGCCTCTAATTCTGCACATGCAACTTCTATTACATAGAACTTACTCTAGTTCACACACATATTATAACTAAATTACTCCATACACACACATAAACTTAGAATCAAGTTGTTTGTATTAATAAACAGTTATTTACACTGTTTCTTATCTCAAGCCCGATTTCCAATATCAGTCACCTCTGTTTCGCAATCTGACCATAAGCTTACAATCAAAACTCTAACTCACAACCTCTAACTACTAACTTGACTTGACTAACTCTTTTTATGCCTTTTTGTCTTAAATTTATAAAAAATGAGTCTATAACCAATTTCTGGTTCAGATCCTTAATAATTTCAACTAAAACCTAAGAATCCTCTCAATCCTATAAATCATGAACTAAATCCTAATCTAAGTTTTACAATTAATTCTCAAATCCTAAAATCTCTCAATTATCCTAATTTTATTATGTTCTCCTACATTCGAGAACATTTAAAATATGCTTCACAATACTTAATTAATTCCTATTTTGATTAAAATCATTCAAAACCTAAGTAATTACATTAATTCAACACTTAGGAAACCAACTTCCTTAAAACACAAGACCCCCCTATTTCTACTAAAATACAATGATTCTTCTGAGCTGAATGCTCTTGCATCAGGCTCCCAAACTAGAAAACATTCATGATCTCCTAATCATGTGCCTTCATATGTTGATAGAAAACCTCCAGGGTCCCAAACTTTAGTTTGTAGTTGTTTGAATGCTCTGCACCTTTACTGCTCCTATATGTCTGTTGTCTTCTGTTTCATCTTCCTCTCCTTGTCAATCAGGTTCAAGCTCTGATTGATCATCCTTCTTGTTGTCATTTTTCTCTATATGGATTGCTTCATCATCAATTGCCATAATTCTTCAATCTCAATTTCCAACACATCCTTGAGCTGGTCCATACTTTACCACTTACTGTTACCTCTTTCTCTTTGTTTCAGGTTGTTGTTGTTGTCTACTAACTCTTCAAACTGTTGTTCTTCTCTTTGAATTTGTCGAATTCTATCACTTACTCTTTTTCCTACGCTTACTTTTTCTTCATTTATTTTTACTTCTTCTGCCTCCCTTTCATCCTTACCTTCTTTCATGATCGTCTCTTTCTGTATTGAATCCTAACTATCCAGCATTCTCTCCAGCAATTGAACATCTTTGTTCCATGGATTAAATACTTCCACATAATCGTTCTCTTTCTTTTTATTTGGCTACTCATCTGTGCCAAATTTCCTCCAGCATTTGCAACTAAACCTGCACTCACAAAATAATTATTAAAATAAAAAACACAAGGCCTTAGTGCTTCTTCTTCCTTTGGCAACACTTCAGTATGTTGCTCTGATTCTTCCTCCTCTGTCAGCACATCAGTATGCTGATTTCAATTCTCAACAAAATTCATGAGATTGTTAGCTAGTCTCTCCTCCACACCATCTGTTTCAATGATATCTTCTTGTCCTTGTCCACTATAATGAACTTCTTCATTCTCAATCAGTTCTAATTTTACAACCTGAACAATTTCTTTTTCGTTTTCTAGCCTTTTCTCCAAAAGATTTAACTCATGCCATAAATTTGGCATCTCACTTGGAATTTCTCCTAAAATCTCAATACAACACCCACTATCTTCTTTTTTGTCACAAGTATAACTTCTTATTGACACTACTTCTTCATTTTTATCCTCCATCTCTATGATAGTTTTAGATTTTTATCCATCGCTCTCCCTTTGGCCATTTAAGAAAATCAACTCCTCTTTGTCGTCATCAATAGAAAATTCCTTATCATAAGACAAAATTGTCTCATCTCTACTCAAGATATTTCTTGTACTAAGCAACGAATTTATGAACTCCTTCTGTTGTAATAACTCAACTTGATCTTCATCTAAAATATAGTCATCATCATACTTTTCTTGCAAAATTTCAGCTTCATTCAAGACAATTCCATAAGATGGTTTGTCTTCTACACTACCTGCATTCACACACAACTTGTCAGTTGTAAAACCACAAGACCTCATGATCTCATTTGATGACTCAATCACCAAGTCCTCCTATTGTTCCAAGTCCTTTACATGATGCATAAACATTTCAATGGTCTTCTCTTCAATCTCATCAAGTCCTTCACTTGATTGCTTGATATCATTCTCTACTTCATCTTTCAGAACATAATTTAGATTCTTCCTGTCTTCTTCCTTTATGTCAATATCAACAAATTTTCCTTCCTCACATGTTTCACCTACAAACATACACAAATTTTCAGATTTAAAATCACGTGACCCTTTGGTCTCACTTGAAGTTTCAGTCTTCAAGTCTTCATCCTCACCTAGAAATTCACCCTGGTCTGGTTCACAAACGGACACTTCCATTTCGACCTCAGCTTCTCTGAGCTTTTCCATCAGCCACTTTACTTGCTTCTCTCGTAGCCTTCTCTGTAACTTATGCCACTTCACTGGCTTCTTCTTTAAGACCCAACCTAGCCTTTGTCTTTCCTCAAGTATCATCATTAATACATTGAGTTGTTCTTTCATCTCAACAATCTCTTTGTCAATTTCGTCTTGACTCATTCTCTTGCCATTTGCCTTAGCATTCTCTTTCTTCACTTTTCTTCTGCTATGGTCTTCCTCAGAACCTCCACTATGACTATCAATAGTCATCTTCTTCTCCATCTCTATGTGTTCCTCCCTCATTCATTATGAGCTGCATTAAAGCCTCTGCATCAACAAGTCCTCCCTGTTGCCACTTACCTCACCAAGCTTTCCTTTGTACTTGGTCTTTTAGCAAGCACTTTCTCTGTCCCTGGAACCTATTTTGAGCACTTTTCTTTGCTCCTTCTCAGCTTCAACTCATCTCCATCTTCTAAGAACATAATTTTCATCTTTATCCAACCTTTGTTGAAATTCCTCAAGGTTCTGCCGCATTCTTCTTTTATTCAGAAACTTTTACCAGCTTCTTTTATCCCTTAGCAACTCTACCCACATCCTCTGTTGAATTTCCTTTGTCAGCTGCAACAATACCTCTGCAGTAACAAGTTTCCTTCTTGCTACATATGCCTCACTAAGCTTTTGTCCTCTGAGCTCAGTCTTTTAGCAATTCTCTGGTTCTTTCCTCTCAAACCAATTGAGCACTCCTTTCTTTAGCTTGCTACAATCTTCTCACCTTCTTATGCTGCTACTTGGACTTTGAATGGGTTGTCCTATAGTTCCCTGCATCTTCAAGCTCTACTACACTTTATCCCTGTGTGCCTACTATTTGTCAGAATAGAATCTAATCTCCTCTTGCCTGCATACACATCTTAACACATAACTCTCTTCGAAATTTTCTTAAAGAAATGTTCATATATGATTTCTTTATGTTGTTCTGATACCAAATGTTTCAACCACAATTCTGTTATGATACCAAAATGATGTTGGGCTAAGCTGACAACACCCACAGTATGCATATAAAATGCATAATCTCATTCATCCCAGGAATTTCAATCTCCCTCCCTAGTCAACCCTTCATTAATTACGGTTTAAGGCCCCTTAATAAAATCTCATGTGGAAATGATTCAAAGACTATTCAATAGTCTAAACCTTAATTAACCTCT
Organism: Pinus taeda; assembly: GCA_000404065.3. Taxonomy (NCBI): domain Eukaryota; kingdom Viridiplantae; phylum Streptophyta; class Pinopsida; order Pinales; family Pinaceae; genus Pinus; species Pinus taeda. Next base: position 71,422 of record APFE031134183.1, read on the forward strand.
CCAGCAGAATCTTATTCAACCCTCATAAACTTTGGTTAATTCTTAAACCTGCGCATATTAACATACCCTGTTAATCTGGTCTCAGATTTACTCAATACTAATTATAACATGGTTAATTTCCCTTAATCTAATTTATTTCTATAATAACCCCATATAATAGAAATATACATAACCCACATTAACCTTACCTTTCCACCTTTCCCACAACCTTAGCACATTTTCCGAGGCCCACCTTTATCGGTTCAACCTCCACCATCGATTTCATTCCATCAGATCAACAACTGTCATGTGATCTCCACTCGTCCTCTAGAACTCAAATAACTTTAACTCCCGTTGATAAAATTCTCGGGTCCGCTCAAAAATTGAACAACAATTGAACATCAATTGAACAACAATTGAACAATAATTGAACAACAATTGAACATCATCCGTCCCACGTTGACTTCCCCTTTTTGCACAGGCACTCCACTCTACATTGTTGATCTTATCATTCAATCTGACGGTCATTGATGCACCCAATCAACAAACCCAATCGCCATCCTCCACTGCTTGATCAAGGCACGCTTGATCTAACGGTCAATAACGTTATCCCATGAGAAACTTGCACGACACTTAAACACCCTTACAAAGCCGATAAGGATTATATATCCTTAATCTATAAATGTTCAGGTCTGACTTTGAAGTTAAAGTCAAATATTTTTATAGCTCGATATCCTTTGGGTAACGGAAGCCATCAAATCCTACAGTCTATGACACTTCAACTAGCATGCAGATTACCAAATAGCTCAACCTTCGTAGTTGACTTCAACATAAGAATTTGAAATTTAGATCAATCGTTGTGATTGAGTGCAAGTCTCCAACCTCGATCAACAATTTCCACAATCTCTTATCCACGTGGTCTATTCCTCTCCCATTCTTTTTCCGCCATTCATATCCATTGATCTAAAAGATCTGACGGTTCTCGTTCTTTTTTACCTACTTTGCGTTTAGGCCATTTCTTAGTGTTCCAGTGGTTTTTGGTTTCTTCCAGGGTTCTTGTCTTTAGTTGTTCTATATCATAACTTCCTCCTGAGCTTACCTCTGTTCATGCCTTTATGCTTCCTTCACCTTCATTGTAACATTAAAAGCTTCCTCCTATACTATCGGTGTGTACAAAGTCGTAACATCTCTCTGTTACTCTTATCTGTATTTCGCCTTTGATTTTGCACATGCAACTTCCATTACACAGAACTTACTCTAGTTCACACAAAGATTATAACTAAATTACTCCATACACACACATAAACTCAAAATCGAGTTGTTTGTATTAATAAACAGGTATTTACAAAATTTCTTCTCTCAGGCCTAATTTCCAATATCAGTGGCCTCTGTTTAACAATCTACCTCACAATATCAGTGGCCTCTGTTTCACAATCTAACTCACAACCTCTAACTACTAACTTGACTTGACTAACTCATTTTATGCCTTTTTGGCTTACATTTATAGAAAAAGGAGTCTATAACCAATTTCTGGTTCAGATCCTTAATAATTTCAACTAAAACCTAAGAATCCTCTCAATCCTATATATCATGAACTAACTGCTAATCTAAGTTTTACAATTAATTCTCAAATCCTAAAATCTCTCAACTATCCTGATTCTATCATGTTCTCCTACATTCAAGAACATTTACAATATGCTTCACAACACTTAATTAATTCCTATTTTCATTAAAACCACTAAAAACCTAAGTAATTACATTAATTCAACTCTTAGGAAACCAACTTCCTTAAAACACAAGACCCCCCTATGTCTACTAAAATATAATGATTCTTTTGAGTTGAATGCTTTTGCAATAATTCTATGGCATGGTTATTTTAGAATGTGTAAATTTATTGTAGGTTTTAACCCTATACAAAAATTACCTACAAATGAATTCCTAAAACAGAAAAATATACAATGGTAAGAATATAAAACAAATATACAAATAGATCTTCCCTTGGATCCCAAAACCATGATTACCAGATTGATTTTTCATTATTCTCATTTTATTGTTACAATACATATAGACATGTCAAAGTATTCATAAACCCAAATCCGTAACCCTGAATTAGAACATAAACGTAGTTTCCTTCACCGGTCTATAGAATACCATGGGAAAAAAACTATCATGCCCAAAAGCATGTACAAAAACCATGCAAAAAACAATGGGTAGGTCCACCCACTGCCTTTTGGTCTGCCCCCAACCCTTTTTTCCTCCCAATAGGTCTGTCTCATCCTCGAGCTAGTTGTGGAAAGAATATAACACATACTGAACAAGTCTTTTATGAACTAATGCATATATGACTAATGGAATAATTATTATTAGTCTCTCATGATCTAACGTATGTAGGTCTAATGGAACAATTAATGTTGGTATGTTATGAACTAACGTATACAATACTAGCGCATAATTAATATTATCTTATGAAATGATTATTTCCATTTGGTGAGTTAGATTAGTTTCCCGACCAAGTTGGAAAATACCAACAACCTAGAAACAATTATGAACCTAAAGTAAGAGTCTCGAGAGGGAAGGATGGCCTAAAGTACAATACTACAGAAGTTACTCCATACCAATTTAACACTATCAAAAGAAAGGAAAAGATCTATAGTTATGCATATTTGCAAAGTAAAAGCACAATTTATGGTTACATAAATATATATGAGGTAGAAATGCAAGAATGATTGACAAATAGATCCATACGTTGTATAGTAAAATTTGTAACTAATGATATAATTTCATTGTAAGTCACAATAAATGAAAAACCATTTCTAACCTAAAAAAAATATTCGCTAAATAGCAAGAAATTAGTAAATCTACAAAAAAATTAATGAAAGTATAACCAAGGTGACAAGGGCTAAGTTAATAAACTCATAATTGAAAAAAAAAATCTTGAACAGAATGATAAAAATTAAAACAGTACCAATTCATTAAACTTATAGTTTCCCAAAATTACATAGTAAAAGTTGGTTCGAGTATTTGAATGTGAGAGAAACACAAGTTATATATACACATGATCAATTTGGAAAAATAATACGTTATACACTACTTCGACAATATTGACAAAGACCCTTGCAACATTAACCTAGGTCTGTAATGGTTGTTATTAGAAAAATCTTGATTGTATTAATTAAAGACTTAAGAGCTACAAATTAATCATGTGGAAAAATACCAACTTCCTTGGTTTCGCAAGTCAAACCCTTGAGGGGAGTTCCATGGGGTTCGAGATCCATCATTTTCTGCATTGACTACAGCATGAAAGTATTAGGGTTCAACTATGAGTGGAAAATCCTGATGAATTCAACAAAATCTCTAAACAAATGAGGTAAATCATAGTTAGAACTTGGCGTGTAGAGGAAGACAATAATTCGTGTGCATCTAAAATGCACCATCTCAGTCAAACGTTGGGTATGTGGGTCAAACCTTACCTACAATGGGCTAGAAACAATAGAAAGGGTAACATTATAACCTACATAAGGGTGGGAACCATAAATATGATAAAAAGACAAATAACATAATCACGAGAGTAGAGAAAAATCATATACATGTGGCCTTGTAAGGAACTAAGAAATTATAGCTCCATACTACAATAATAAGTAACCATTATGAAGTAAAGGAGATGACCATTATACAAACAAACGTTTTCTAGCCCTCAGAACAATTTTGAGGAAAAATGAAAACTCTCAATACCTTTGTACAATGTAAAATAATGTGAATTATTCATCTCCATCGAGTGTTGTAGGATTAGTCTGAGTCTTCCAACTCACAAGATTAGGAAACTGAAAACAAATATACCACAAATTAGTAAGATACATAAACAACTTCAAGTGAACAAAAGTGTACTAGGAAATTACAAATCAAAATGATTACATGCATTTATGGTATGCCATATCAATGGAACTAAATGAATAATGCATCCTGACTAAGGGTTTGAAGATAGTTTGTAAAGAGTAGCCAATAGGCTAGAGCATTCAAATTAAGGTTGTGCAATATGACGAGAGGAGGGGGTATATATGCCACAACCAATTCTCAGCATTCTTGGACATAAACGTTAAACCCTTATATGACGAACCATTGATTTTCACACACCAATATAGCATTGCACACGAGACACCTCTCTAATGATAGAGCAAGCCATAAAATGCAAGCTAAGGTTTCCCAAAGGTTCGTCAAGCTAAAGGTTCAAGCAAAATTCCTAGTTAGACCTATAAGGTCTATAAGACCCTAGGATGGACCTCGTGTTGTCCCTATCAAAAAAGAGCTCTAGAAGTGAAATTGATCGGGGGGAGTTTTGGTAGTGATTACCATTCTCATTGATTGGGTGGAGTAATCTTCTTCCCCTATCATTTTCCATAGGAATGTAAATTGGATTAAGAGATAAGTGTCACATCCATGTTCTAGTTTGGTTTCATCAAGTTGTATATTATTTTATGTAGATTATATGGCATGGTTGTTTCATAATTGGTAAAGTTATTGTAGGTTTTAACCGTATACAAAAATTACCTACAAACAAATTCATAAAACAAAAAAATGCAATGCCCAGAATATAAAACAAATATACACATAGAATTTCCCTTGGACCCCAAAACCGGGACTACCAGAATGATTTTTCATTATATTCATTTGAATGTTCCAATAAATATATATGTGTCAAAGCATTCATAAACCCAAATTGGTAACTATGTATTATAACATAAACATGGTTTCCTTCACCATTATATAAAATACCATGGAAGAAAAACCATCATGCCCAAAAACATGTGCAAAACCCATGTAGAAAACCATGGATTTGTCCACCTACTATATTCAGTCCCCCTCCAATCCTTGTGTCCTCCCAATAGGCTTGTCCTATCCTAGAGAAAGTGGTAGAAAGAATATAACACATACCCAACAAGTCTTTTATAAGCTAATGCATATATGGCTAATGGAATAATTAGTATTAGTCTCTCATGATCTAATGTATGTAGGACTAATGGAACAATTAATGTTGGTATGTTATGGTCTAATGTATACGTTGCTAGGGAATAATTAATATTTTGTGAAATGATTATTACCATGTGGCGAGTTAGATTAGTTTCTAGGTCAAGTTGGAAAATACCAACAACCTAGGAACAATTATGAACCTAAAGTAAGAGCCTTGAGAGGGAAGGAAAGCCAAAGGTACAAGACTACACAAGTTACTCCAGACCAATCTAACACTATTAAAAGAAAGGACAAGATCTATGGTTATGCTTGTTTGCAAATGAAAAGCACAATTAATGGTTGCATAAATATATATAAGGTAGCAATGCAAGAATGATTGACAAATAGATCCATAAGTTGTATAGGAAAATTTGTAACTAGTGATATAATTTCAATGTAAGTCATAACAAAAGTAGAACCATTTACAACGATAAAAAAAATCTTCACTAAATAGGAAGAAATTAGTAAAGTTACAAAAAAAATAGGTCATTTGATAATTAAAAAAATTAATGAAAGTATAACCGAGGTGACCAGGGCTAAGTTAATAAACCCATAATTCAAAGCAAATTTCTCGAACAGAATGATAAAAATTAAAATAGTATTAGTTCATTAAACTTATAGTTTCCCAAATTTACATATTAAAAGTTGGTTCGAGTATTCGAATGCGAGAGAGACACAAGTTATATATACACATGAAATATCAATTTGGAAAAATAGTACATTATACTCTGTCTTGACAATATTGACAAACACCCTTGCAACATTAACCTAAGTGTGTGATGGTTGTTATTAACAAATTTTTTATTGTATTAATTAAACACTTAAGAAGTACAAATTAATCATGTGTAAAATTTCCAAACTTTCTTGGTTTCCAAAGCCAAACCCTTGACAAGAGTTCCCTGGCATTTGAGGTCATCATTTTTTGCATCAACTACGGCACGAAAGTATTAGGGTTCCACTACCAGTGGAAAATCCTTATGAATTTAACAAAATATATAAAAAAATGAAGGCATTCATAATTAGGACTTGTCCTGTAGAGGAAGATAATAATTCTTGTGAGTCGGAAATGTACCATCTCAGTCAAACATTGGATATGTGGGTAAAACCTTACCTGCGACATGCTGAAAACAACATAAAGGGTAACATTATAACATGCATAAGGGTGGGAACTAGAAATATGATAAAAAGACAAATAACATAATGAAGAGAGTAGAGAAGAGTCATATACCTATGGCCTTGCAATGAACTAAGAAATTATAGCACCATACTACAATAATAAGTAACCATTATGAAGTAAAGGAAATGAACATTATACAAATAAAAGTTTTCTACACCTCAAAATAGTTCAAAGGAAAAATTAAAACTCTTAATACCTTTGTACGATGGAAAATAATCCAAATTGTTTGGCTCCATCGAGTGTTATAAGATTAGTCCCTGTCTTCCAACTCGCAGGATTAGGAAGCTGAAAAAAGATATGCCACAGGTTAGGAAGATACCTAAATAAATTCAAGTGAACAACACTGTAATAAGAAATACAAAATCCGAACCCTTATCTGCATTGGTTTTATGTCATATCAATGGAACTAAATTAATGATGTATCCCAACTAAGGGTTTGAAGATAGGTTGTAGGGTGTAGTGAGTAGGATAAAGAGTTCAAATGAGGGTTGTGCAATATGACGAGAGGAGGGGGTAGATACGCCACAACCAATTCTCAATATTCTTGGACATCAAATTTTAACCCTAATATAATGAACCATTGATTTCCACACACTAAGATAACATTCCACATGAGACACCTCTTCAAGTGACATCACATGTGCCACCTAGGGTAAAGATCATATAACCTCACAATAAAGGTAAGACTTTTAAATTATGCACATAATTATTGTCAATAGGAAGATCTGTTATAGGTCATATCAAAGACATGTTACCACATTGTGGCCTATGCATGGGAACCCAACAGAATAAGAAATTTTAGTATTTGTTTCATAGAGAAATAATGATGAGGAGAGGAACTGGTGTGATGACTACACCACCTATAATACCATCTATAGGGTCTGGTTCGATACCATTTATAGGATCCAATCCCCCAATGTGGGTATAGATTGGGGAGAGCCTCAAACCTGAATGGCTATCCTACTAGAAAGGGTGGAACAACTGAGAGCAAAAGTGGCCAACTTAAAGGCTAAGAACGAGTGATTAATCTTGGAGAAAGAATGAATAATGAAGATTCTAACTAATAGATGAAGAGAGAATAAAATACCTAATAAAATTCACACGCAGTGTTTGGAATGGGATAAGGATGAGAATGAGGAAGAATCTTAAAACATTTCCTTGAAGTAAAGCACAAAAATATAAAAGATGAAATTACAAAGGGAATTTGGAAAAATTAAGCCTCCAACAAGGTAACTAGTGAGGTAAATTTACTAGCAAGGTAAATTTATGAGGAAATCTCAATAGAAACGTCAATTGTAGAATGATTCAAAGCCATTAGTATTTTCAAGTAAACCTAAAACTGGTCAACCAAAAAACCTCCATTACAATGCTCGGACTGTGCGAAATGAAACTATATTAAAAACCTACCTTATCATGGGAGAATAGAGTTGACAATGAATGTATAAGAAACATCTACCATGGGAAAGGTGGAGAAAAATCTACCCAAAATCAATGCTACGCTAGAAGATCACCAGTTTGAATATAAACCTACAACGATTGAGTTTTAAGGTAAGATTTGGAGTCATGTTGTGCCCATTTTAATAGATTTTGGAGCAAGTTTGAGCTCTATTATTCATAAAGTAGTGAATATATGTCATTTGTAAGCTAGCAAGTTTAAGAATGTGTGGCTACTACAATTAGCCATTAGGGAAAAAAGAAGAGTGACAACAAATTTGGAGAATTGTCTTATTGAATTAGTTGGTCAACCAATAAAAGTAAATTTAAACATGTTTCCCTTAGGTTCCTAGGATGTTTTAATTGGTATGGATTTGTTGGAAAAACATTGGTACCTTGTAAATTGTAAAGCCAAAATTGCCAGTTTCATCAATGAGGAGGGTATTAGACAAATATTTCAAGAGATAAAAAGACATTCAAAGTTGAGACCAATCACAATCTCACAATTGGAAAAATGAATTAGAAATGGATATCAAATTTATGTAGTTCAAGTAGGATACCCTAATTGTAAAGAAAAAACAACCACCTTCGAAAACCTTCTAGATATCTAATATGTCGTTGATGTGTTTCTGAAACAGATCCCTAGGTTACCTCCTTCATGAGATATTGATTTTACAACTGAATTAATTTTGGGAGCCACATGTGGATCTAGGTCACCCTATCATATTAGAATACTAGAACCAAATGAGTTAAATCTTAATCTACAAGAGTCACTTGAAAAAAAAAAAATTCACATAAGCGTTTTTCCATGGGGAGCCCCCGTACGATTTGTTATAAAGAAGGATGGAACCCTACATATTTATATTGATTATCGACAAATAAATAAGTTAAGGGTAAAAAATAAATATCCACTTCCAAGAATCAATGAATTATTCGATCAAGCTAAGGCTGCTATTATGTTTTCCAAGATTGATTTGTGATGGGGGTACCATAAAATATGGATTAGAGAAGAAGAAATATGTAAAAATGCATTTAGAACTCATTACAGGGACTATGAATTTGTAGTTTTACCTTTTGTACTTACTACCACCCACGTTTATGTGCCTTATGAATCGCATATTACACTAGTATCTTGAAAAATGTGTGTTAATCTTTATCAATGACATGTTAAGTTATTCAAAGAATATGGAATAACATAAGAAGATTTTGCAAATAGTATTGTAGACCTTGAGGGAGTACTAACTCTATGCTAAGTATAGAAAATGTGAATTTTATAGTGATGAGATTAAATACTTTGGACTTGTAATCACCCAAGAGGGAATAGTTATAGACCCTAAAAAGATTACGACTATGATGGAATGGCTTGTTCCTAAAAACATTGTGGATATTCAATAATTTATGGGATTAGTAAGATTTTGCCACCATTTTATAGAGGTCTTTTCTAGAGTATCCTTCCCTGTAAATTCTTTGAAGCAAAAGGGGAAAGATTTTAAATGGAAAACAAAGTGTCAAAGTGGTTTTGATCAGCTTAAACATTTGTTGACTATAGTTCCTATCTTAAGTATAATAGGTCCAAAAAAGGATTTTTTTTTTTGTACAGAGGCATGTCAGGAAGGGGTAGGACGTGTTTTGATGCAAGAAGGTCATGTAGTGGCCTATGAATCTCGAAAGTTGAAAGAGCATGAGTATGGTTATTATGTTTATGCTTTAGAGTTAACACTTATGTTTGATGCCTTAAAAGGTATGGAAAATTTATTTATTAGGGAAGAAGTTTACCTTAATGATTGGTCATAGTAGTTTGACCAATTTACTTAAACAACGCAACCTTAATGCCTCAACATCATTGTGGACTAGTTTCCTAGCAAAATTTTACTTTGATATAAAACATTAAAAGGAAAGGGATATCAGGTTAAAAATGTCGTAAGTAGAAGGTTGAATTGTATATATTAAATTAGATATAGCCAAGTAAACATTGATTTTGTATATTGGATTAAAGAAGTGACCTTGAGGGACCTAGAATACTCATTCTATGGCAACAAACCAGGCAAAGAAATAACTATGACAAATATTTAGAATATGACATTAATAAGGATAATTTTCTAACTTATAGAAACATATTTTACTCCTGAACCAGCAAAAAATTAGAAATCTAAATTTAGATGAATGTCATAGAAGTCCTTATACTTCTTGCCATAGCTACAAAAAGTTAGTTACATATTTTAGAAAGAATTATTCTTAGCGTTTTATTAGGAGGGATGTGGAATAATATCAAGCAAAATGTTTGGAGTGTCAATAGATGAATGCTGAACATCAACATCTGGTAGGTTTACTTCACCCATTACCCATTTGTGAATGAAATGATAAATTATCACATAGGATTTTATCGTAGGTTTACCTAAGTCAAAAAGGAAGAATGATTCAATCATGGTTGTTGTGGATGAATTAAGTAAATCAAAACATTTGTTTAATATACCTATCTTCAAAAAAAAACTTAATAGTTGTGAACATTCATAATATCTACTTAATTTGAGGTCCATGTGGATTCGTTGATATTTTTTTTTCATATTAAGGGCACCCTAATTCCATTTTCCATCTATATCAACATCATGTATCACACATGGCCTAATAATCAATTCAACATCAAGATCCGCTCGCAATTATATTGTATCATAACAATGTTTTTTGTGCTAGAATGTCATGAGTCTTATGATCATATTTTATGTTATGACATTATTAATGCTCCCTAAACTATCCCTAACTCATGTATAATTAATAGTATCAGGAGAGGTGGTAAAGGTATTTACCTCCTGGTTTAGTTACAAATTTAATTGCAACTATGGTAACCTATATATATTTCTCACTCCTGAATGATTGATTAGTGTAGCCTATCATATATATCTCTCATCTTTAACTGTTGTTTAACATATACTTTCCTCCACCTATTAGTGTTCCTTACAAAGTTTAGGTGGATGAACACCTCACTCCCATATTCTTTAACCCACATGGGTGCACATGGCCTCTCCTCATTAGGATGCATTGATCACTGGGATTCTCTTAATTCCATCAACAATCTAGATTTAATCTCCTTTCCCTTTTATCACTCTAAACCTAACTTCCCCTCTCATTTCTCCATTTGGCTTTCCATGTTCCTGTGGTAGTCCTTCTCCCCTATGGGTTTGTCTAAGCCTTCAATGTTGTTGGAGCTCTCGCTATGAAATATCTGGAATTTTGGCACATGTATGAGGAATTTGTCTTTGAAATTACCACATTTTATATTCCTTCTGTGGTTAAATTGTTTCGGCACTAGCATATGGAAGTTTCCCATGTTTTTTTTTCTCAAGAAGGCTCTAGGCATTCTAGAGGTGGTACAATTTTGCATATGCGTGGCACACTAGGGAAACCCTTACTGTTCTAGTGAATCCTTTAGGTACTCGAGGTATTGTTAGCATGATTCCTTGTTAATCTATTCTTGATTTTACATTATTGGTTATTCACTGAAATGGTGGCTTTCCACGACTTATGGGTCATTATAGCTATACTCTAGTGAGAACAAGATTCTCCCAAATCCTATGATTGATAGAGCATGAACCCCTTTTCAAAAGCACCATCCATCTCCAAGTATGAATGGAAATTTTATGGACACATAGGGTTCTATTGGTTTGTCCTCGAATACTCCCAGAACCCATTTCTGAGTTAAGGTTCACTACGTTTTATTAGATTAATTGTTGCTATATATGTTAGTTTTCTACGACCGGGTGGCATAGATTTTTCTCATCTTCCTGCCTCATCTTTGAGGTTAACCCAAGTGTCTTCTCCCTCATTTATTTTCATCATTCACTCGTTGTATCCTGAACCCATATCCTATATGTTATATGGTGCGATTATACTACTTGTGTAACCCTATGCTTCCATTTTCAACTGGTTTTAATTGTCCGTCTTCACAGACATATGATCTTCCTGAAGTCTATACCTAAATTATTTTGTTTTTATCTCATCGATGGGCCTAAGGCTGAATAAAAATTTGTAAGCTATATAATTTTTTCAGGTGAAGTACAATACTAGTAGTGAGATGGCTAGCCACAGTAACATGCCAATATTAGTACTAACTAGGATGCCTTTGTAATTGTTCTTTAGTTAAATATAGAACATGATATTGTATCTTCCTTTCAGTACCTTTCGTTTAAGTGGTTAATGCATGCCTCTTTTTCTATAATTATTAAGAATGGTGGGTCTTTCTTTCCTGACATATTCTTGCCTAATTAACTGATGGAAGTATTAGATATATGATTTTCACTGTTGTGCTTTCGATGTCATGTTTTTGAGTTTCTTTTAATACTATTTACTGAATGGATGGTAGAACTTCTATGTATTATTATTTCCAATTATGATTTGTGGGCGTAATATTTAATTAAATTATGTAAATTGTATCTTCTTGCAATTTCCCAATTTCAGTGTTGTTCATTAGGCTTATATTGTTTCAATGTACACTTATGTAACTATTGTTTATTGAAATTCCTAGATGATGATTCCTTTTCATGTTTGAATCATTCGGCTTGAATGGAAGTTTATATTCACTTGTTTCTAGGAAATATAGTTTCTTGGAGTGGTGTCATTTGACATAGAAGTCAATTTTCTTTCCCCCTTGTATTAGTTTGTTTTTTTGAAATTAATATTTTCTGATAGCAACAACAATACTCTGACTAAATAAGAGGGATATTAATATATGTTTCTCATTTCACTTACAATGTAATCATGAGTAAAACGTTTCTTTAATTTTAAATATGTTTCATTTAAGAACTGAGGCTGCATTTTGACCATACCACTTGGTAATATTTACGTGTCACTTACTAGAAATTTTTGTATGCATGCTAAAGGTTACTACATAGATCTGTAGCGTTTTAACTTATACGTTTATATTTACAATTTATAATTTACCTATCCATTTCCTTCCAAAACCGATGCTCATACTAGTGTTGAGTTTCTTTTCTTCGTATGTAGTCTATGGCATATCATTCCAACTGTTTTTCTTTTATATAAAAGTCATACTACACTACAATACAATTATGTAAGATCATTTTTACATAAAAATACAATATTAATTTAACTCCATCACGAGTAGTTTATTCTACATTTTGTACTAAAATCAATAGAAATGTTGTAATTCAATAACTAGTATCAGAACCTACATTTCCATTGAAATTGACATCAAAATATTAAATCAATCACTCAAATGTTTATCTTTTGTTACATTACTATACACATAATTTATATATATACTCGACAGCTAATAATTACCCATATGTCATTTGGTTGCATAAACAAGTGCACCAACAAACACTATCCTCCCAACCATGAACTGCCTCCAATTCTACCCCGAGCTCAATTGTAATTCCTAGGGAATCAACAACCTCTTGTTCATATCCTCCATGGTAATTTAATTCCATTTCTTCATGATAATGTTTCTAATTTAGTGGCATCCCTCTTTTGGTAAGCTTTACCTCTTTCTTTCCTAGGATTTTTCTTTTAAAGCCCCCCTTTTCTCACCCACGATGCATTAAAGTCCATTAACACATGCCAAAATTGTTGACATCCATGACATACACTAGGCATCCTCGATTGGTCAAAATCCATACCAAATATTTTTATATGATTCGACACATGCATTCAAATCGATTTCTGTCATAGTTGAAATATCCCTCAGACCACACACCACATACAGTTTCGTAGCTAGACAATTCCTAATATTTTTACCATCAAATGAAATATTTCCTTTCCCAAGGAATATATGAAATGGTACACTTTTTTTCCACACATAACAAGGTATATTACAACTAAATTATTATATTTAATGAATCAATGCTGAAATTGCAGTCATAGAACAACTCATACATGCAATTATCACCATAAGTTGTGTAACAACCTCTTTTCTCCTACAATTTCTCTAGTTTTCTTTGTTAGTGAAAATTGTTGAAAATTTTGATAAGGCACTAATATAAAATGAGCAATTAGTGACTAGGTGACTAAAAAAGTTAGTCACCACAGCTTTTCCATGTGAAATACTACCAAAAATGAGAAATCTTAAGTGACCGAACTAAAAACTACTAACATAAATCACTAATTTAGTAGTGAGTTAAAATATGTGACTAGCTAAAAATTAATACAACTAAAAATGACTAACATGAATGACTAATTTACTCTAAGAAAAAAATACAACTACCGAACAAGTACTACAATAATATAAATCAATTTTTTATGTTAGTGATATTAATTGTGTCAAGTAATCTAAACTTACAAGTGATAGGGGATTGAAAGGTTGCTAAAGATTGGTTGAAAGGTTATCCTTTCTTAAACACCTCTTCATCCTCACATGGTGTATAGGTGAGCCAACTTTCCACTATGTATCTCTAATTAATTTGTAATTTAAAAAATATATTTTTTAACAAAAAAGTTATTTTATGTTTTTTTTTTAAATCTATTCACTGAATCTAATTGGGTCTAGTTCTAATTTGAAATTAATTTAAAGGGAAATTTTAATTTTTAAGATTATAATATCAAATAAAAACTACTTTAATTTCATATTAATCGACCTACATCCATTTTAGAATTGGATCTATTGAGCGTTGAGAGAGGTCCAATCTCTCGAGGTGAAAACATTTTTTTCTAGTGCAAAACTTGAGGAAATGTTTTCACCTCCAGAGATTGGATCTCTCTTGGCACTTGATAGTTATAGCCTTGATATGGATCTAGTTTGGTTATATAATACTATATAATATCTATATTTTTATTTCTGTCTCTTTGTTATTCCCTCTCTCTATATCACCCGAGAAACATACACACACTCTCTCCCTCTATTCCCCTTCTCTCACTCTCTATCTATATCCTTCTCTCTATTCCCTCCTGCTCTCCTCTATTCCTCACTCTCTCTCCATGACTCCCTTGTCACCCCCTCTCTCCCTCCAGCTTTCTCCCTCTATGTTTTTCTTGTTCCCTCCCTCTCCTACCCCCTCCGATTCCATCTCTTTCTCCTCATATCTATCTTCCTTCCTCTATATCCCTTATCTCCCACCTCCCTCTATCTCTCCCACCCAAATCACTCTCCTTCTCTCTTTCTCTCTCTTCCGTAAAACTCTATCACTATCTCCCCCTCCCTGTCCTTCTATGTCTCCATCTCTCTCCCTTCCCCTTCTCTCCCTATCTCTATCCTCTCCTATTATTTCTCTTCCCTCCTCTCCTCTCTCCCTCACTCTCTCTCCATCTCTCCCTTCTCACTCCTCTCTCTCTCCACCTCTATATCTCTATGTATTTGTTCTTTTCTCCCTCTCTCTCCCACTCCAACTCCATCTCTATCTCTCTCTCATCTCTCTTCCTTCCTCTCGCTCCCTCTCTCCCACCTCACTCTCTCTTTCTCTCTCTTTATTCTCCAACTTTTTCGCCGTCTCGCTTCCTCTCTCCACTCCTCTTCATCTCTCTCTTAAATTTGATCACATTGTATTGTGTTTGATAAATTATCTAAATTATAAAAGCTTAATTGGTTTTAAAACATTAAACCTATATTTTGGATCAATCATGTCAAAGAAAAGAAAATAAATATTTAATCTATTATAATTAGTCAATTTGCTTGCTCTTATCCCTTGGATCATTAGCTATGATGGATATATATATATAAAGAATTGACATAGATCCATCTTAGCTTAATTTTATTAAAACCTTATTTTAATTTCTATAGGAATATTTTTAGTAGTTGTGAGGATAGAGGGTTTAGATATATCTCAAATTGTAAAATTTTCCTTTTAGATTCAAGTAAAAAAATGTTGAAAATTCAATTAAATTAAATATTTTTACTATGAAATAAGTTATGGTTTTTTGTCATGTGGTATTGATAAGCCATTATATTGGCCCATGGTATTGTAAGGAAGCGGATTTACAAGTTAATATCCATGGTAAACTGTGGGTGAATATCCATGGTTAAAAATCCTGTCATATTGTTATAAAATATTTGATTGTGAAATAATCTATGTTTTTTGGGCATGTGGTATTGATAATCCATGCTATTGACCCATGTTATTGTTACAAAGGCTATTTTTTACTAGTTAATAATATCTACCCTAATGTGGCGGTGAATATCCACCGTTAAGATTCTTGTCATATTGTTGTAAAATATTTTAGTTGTGAAATAAGTTATGGTTTTTGGACTTGTAGTATTGATAAGCCATGTTATTGGCCCATGGTATTGGTTGTAAAATATTAAACCTATATTTTGGATCAATCATGTCACAGAAAATAAAATAATAAAAAACTTTAAAAAAACATGCACTACATTTAATCTATTATAATTAGTCAATTTGCTTGCTCTCATACTTGGATCCTTATCTAACTGGATCTATTGGATTCTCTCTCCTCTCTCTCTCTCTCTCTCTTATATATATATATAATATATAAAATAAAAAAAAATGTTGTAAAATCAAATTACAATAAAATATTTTTACTATGAAATAAGTTATGGTTTTTTGTCATGTGGTATTGATAAGCCATGGTATTGTAACAAAATGGATTTATAAGTTAATATCCATGACAAAGTGAGGGTGAATATCCATGGTTAACAATCTTGTCATATTATTATAAAATATTTGATTGTGAAATAATTTATGTTTTTTGTGCATGTGGTATTGATAATCCATGGTATTGACCCATGGTATTGTAACAAAAGCTATTTTTTACAAGTTAATAATATGTACCATAATGTGGGGCTGAATATCCATGGTTAAGAATCTTATCATATTGTTGTAAAATATTTTGGTTGTGAAATAAGTTATGTTTTTGGATTTGTAGTATTGATAAGCCATGGTATTGGCTCATGGTATTGTAACAAAGCCTATTCAAAGTTCATAACAAAATCAAAATATAACAAATTAAATTTTATTATTTTTATTAATTTAACTTTTTGTTATTAATTGAGGTCATATTTAAATGTTTACACTCATCTCAATATCATTTTTAACTTCTTCTTCTTCTTCTTTTTAATTTAGCATCTTAGGCAAAAATAACAAATTCTTATTAAAAATAAATCATTTAACCTAATTGCAATTTATATATTTTATTTTATATCAGAAATATTCCTTTTATTTTTTCTATTATAAATATTTCTTTTCTTTTTCATTTGTATAGCACTCAGTTCAAATAAAATATTCACATATTACAACATCACATTGTAGCACTGTATTTTTCTCTGCCTTGTCTATATCTGCGTGGAAATTCCATAAGAAAGAAGACCATCAACGTCATCTATGGATTTCATGGGATTCGAAATTCCAGACCATCAACGTCATCTATGTATTTCATTTCATGGGATTCGAAATTCTAGAAGAAAGGAGACCATCAATGTCATCTATGTATAAACACCTTAGGAGAGCATCAACGATTAGATGGAGGAAGGGCATTGTCACTCGTCATCTATGTATTTCATTTCATGGGATTCGAAATTCTAGAATCAAGGAGACCATCAATGTCATCTATGTATAAACACCTTAGGAGAGCATCAACGATTAGATGGAGGAAGGGCATTGTCACTCCGGTGGATATTTTGGTAATTGTACATGGGTATAAATTTGGACTCTGTTCTTCCTTTTTCCTAAAGATGATTTTTATTTGTATGGGTAAATAATTTCGAGGGTTTATATGATCAAAGCATAAATTTTATCTAGAGTTGAGGGTTTAATGATTTTGATAAGTGCAAGGTCATTGGGTATGGATATTTTGGTAATTTGTACATGGGTATGAATTTGGACTCTATTCTTCCTTTTTACTAAAGAGGATTTTTGTTCTTATGGGTAAACAATTTCAAGGGTTTATATGATCAAAGCATAAATTTTATCTAGCGCTTAGGGTTTAATGATTATGATATTTTGGTAATTTGTACATGGGTATGAATTTGGACTATGTTCTTCCTTTTTACTAAAGATATTTTTTGTTTGTATGGGTAAATAATTTCGAGGGTTTTATCTAGAGTTGAGGGTTTAATGATTTGGGTAAGGGATTAATGATTTGGGTAAGGGAAAGGTCATTGGGTGTGGATATTTTGGTAATTTGTACATGGGTATGAATTTGGACAATGTTCTTCCTTTTTACTAAAGAGGATTTTTGTTCTTATGGGTAAATAATTTCGAGCTCTGATACATGGGAATGAATTTGGACTATTTTCTTCCTTTTTACTAAAAGGTATTTTTGTTCTTATCAGTAAATAATTTCAAGGGTTTATATGATTAGAGCATAAATTTTATTTAGTGTTGAGCGTTTAATGATTATGATATTTTGGTAATTTGTACATGGGTATGAATTTGGACTCTCTTCTTCCTTTTTACTAATGAGGATTTTTGTTCTTATATGTAAATAATTTTCAGCGTTTATATGATCAAATCATAAATTTTATCTAGAGTTGAGGGTTTAAAGATTATGATGCGGATCTTGATTGTGGCCAACAATTCATCAAAAGACAATGCACAAGTAAGCATTTTTCATGTCCTTATTGTACAAAGAGTTTAATGATTATGATAATGCAGATCTTGATTGCGACCAACAATTCATCAAAAGCCAATGGGAAAGTAATCATTTTGCATGTCCTTATGGTATAGATCAATTCCATCCTCCCCAACATTTCTAGGGTCAAAATGCATGAAATTTTCTTTTTTCTTTGCACCCTTTTTTAGTGGTTGATTGTTTGTGTAATGGACTCTACCATGCCCAAATTAAAAGGGCTCAAGTGATGTCAGAAATTTTTTTGGTACGATGCAAATGCTAGACCTTCCTCAAAGTTTGTTACATGAAATTAAAATTTATTGTAATCATGAACATAAAATCTTTTCTATTTCATCCTTAGATTCTAATCTCAATGCCTACATTTTTAAACCATATTACTATATTTTGTTAATTTTAGGTATTTTCTATGCTTATAGAAATTTATTTCAATTTTCATAGTTAGCTCAATATCTTTTCCAGATCAGCAATCACATGAGCATTAAAGTAAACTGTAGATAGAACATAAACATAAATCGCAGAAGACAAGCCAAGTCAAGAGGACACAAGATGTGGTGGTAGCCAGGGAAAAACCCCAATGTGGGGAATTTCTTGATCAATTCTTCTTTTATGTTCTTCAATAGTTCAACAAAGAGAGAGAGAGATATAGATAGTACATTTACAACAAAAGTCAACACTTTGACTTTTCTAGATAAGAGCAGAGATCATCTCTAGGAAGATGATACATGAGATCAGTTGAAGACATGTTACTTCAACTGATTCTCCAAGGTGACTCCTTCACCTCTCATTGTGCTGCGTCTCGTCACCATGCTGCACCTCACTGTGTTGCACCATGTTGCACCCATAATCACAATGTTGGACCTCATGACTGCTGCACCCATCATCACAATGTTGGACCTCATGACTTCTGCACCTTATGCTACACTATTGTCCCATGTGTCATAGTTGAACCTGTTAGCCTCCTGCTGCAGCAGGTTACTCATATTTCATGATTGACATTTTACAGGCCAAATATGTCATACTTTGCATGCTGCAATGCTCCATATTTGCTAAATAGTCACCAAGCAAAGAAAGCTACTCAGAGTTCATCTAACTGCTTTCCAAATTCTGAAAATTCATTCCAGTTTTGTAGAATTTTCAGCTAAAGGGAGGTCCAAACAGCTTAATCTTGGTCTCCCTAGGTTTTAATTTCTTGCTTTAGAATATAGAGAATGAAAATTTGTCCAAACAACTTAATCTTGGCAGATTCTTAGATAGGTAGAGAATCAAAGGAGCCCAACTGCTTAATCTGGGCCCTTGGAAGAAAAAAGGGTAGTTTGTAGATAGGAAGGCATAAAAAGAAAAAATTGAAATGATGGGTCTGAATTCTAAGTGCACCCAAACCAAAATAAGAAAAAATGTTAGGTAAGTAGGTTGGGTAGGTAGTTTTGAGGTTTCAGAATCTTGATTTCTGATCAATTCTATGTTTTCAAGGTTTCATCTCTGCTCAGGGCATAATCACCAGGCAGTTTTATGTGAAAGAGCTCAAAACAGGCATAACTAACTTCCCTTTCTCCCTTTCCCCAAATCATTAACTAATTCCCCAAAAATAGGTCAAGATCTGCTTGATATCTCTTAGTTTCATCATTTTTCATGTCATTAGCCTGGGTGAAGATCTGCTTCTCTCAAAGAGGATCCATACTTTCTCTATAAGGTTCTATTTCCCCTTTGAAGCCTAAGATCTTTGAAGCTTAGCGTTTTCTTGTCATCTCCATGTTAACTACTGACACTATTATTTAACTCCCTATATTTTCCCTATCCCCATACTAAAACTATGTAGATAATCCCCTTATGTAAATATCCCCTCCCCCTGGTTGAAATATAACCATAAATACTTCATTGGGAATTACTAAGTTACCTGGACTTTAGTAAGAACCCTCCCTCTGCAAAAATTTCCACTCCCAAGTGTCTGGACCCCTTCCAAACACTAAGGAAACTCGTTCCAAATGCTAATAACCCCCCTGCGCATTCTTCTGTGAAAACTATTGATGTTTGTTTGATAAGTTTCCACCGCGCAAAACACAGTTTGCCCATTTTCTAAAGTTTAAAACCCACTGTGCCGCGAAAAATTAAGCCTTTAACGCGTGCGCTTTCACTAAACCCCGCGCATCTCCCTTTTTCGTCCACCGTCGGATCGCCTCCCCCAGATCCGACGGTCCTTGTTCACATCGCGTGCCCGAATGTGGTGGTAGGTTACCACCCGACGTCCGACGGTTTTACCGTCGTACACCGGGACAGGTGGCGGCCTCCCATTGCATCGGGCTGCCCCTGATAGAAACCTCCTCCGTACCAAAGGCGTTCCGATGCACAGGCAAAACCGCCCTCCCCTCACGTAATAGGAGTGCCACCTCACCCTGCCATGTTGCCTCCACGTCACCTCACCCAGCCTGCGCCCGGCCCATGTCACCCTGCCACGTCACCCCGCTGTACTGCCACGTCACCTTGATGATGTCAGTATGCTGACATCACACCCGTACCAAAGGGCCCCATTGCTGACGTCAGCATGCTAACGTCATCCGTCGTACTGCTGACGTCAATAGCCAAAAAACTGAAAATTTGCGCAAGAGCAAAAATCGAGCTTCGGAGCTCCGGAATGAGAAACGGAGGCAGTTTTCGATGCGCGATTAGCGCCGCTACAAGGAAATAGGCTCTTTTTTCGCCCGTTTTGCCCGAAATTGCCTGATTTTGCCAAATTAAACCGATTGGAAGACAGGGAGAGACCAGAGACAGAGATTAAAGAGTATCAGATCAAATTTATAGAGAGAAGGCACGTCAAAGAGTATCAGAAAGTGGCGGAGACCATGAATGTAGCGGCAAAGAGTATCAGCGGAGATCTTAACAGCGGCCCAAAGCAGGTGAAAATTAAATACCTTCCAGCAAAGTCAAAGAAAAGGGCGAGGCCACTCAAAACTTTCAAATCATGGTTATTGGACATTTAACTCACATCAGAACAGAACTGCAAATCCCAAAGCATAGTTATTCCAGTAGTACTGTATTGAGCCTCCAAGGGCCACATTGCACTCTTTTTTATCCAGCTACCTCTGACACAGTTCAATAGATATTTGCCTGCATTTAATTTTGGCACAATTTTAGGTTTAGAAATCTCTTTTGCAGACCTGTTTTAGGTCGAATGTACTAAATAGATTGAGATATTTGCACTATAAAAGCAGCCCTCAATACTGTAAGGGTTGGTTGGTTGGTCAACAAGCTATCTTTATCTGATTTTGCTCCAGGAGAGACTTGCACTGTAATACCTGATAAGTTCCTATAATCAAAGACTACTTATGAGCTTTGGAGAATGAATTGTTCACTGTGTTTACCTGTTGAAGAGTGATTATGGAATTCTCGCGCTGTTGCATAACTCAATAAGTGCTTCTTACCTCTGTTTTCCATTCATAAGTTACTATCTAAACAGCAGAAAATAAGATTAGCTTAGAATTTGTTTTCAATACACTCTATGCTGAATTTCTGTTGTTTCTTAATGTTTTCCTCTGTTTAGGCATAAATATGAATTCCACATGGCTTATGTTTGCCCTAACTTTAGACAGTTATCCAGGGATTCTTCATTGCCCCTAGATAGAGATCATCCTTCCCCCTGTTAAGCTGAGTGAGAGATTCTTAAGTGCCTCTCATTCCTTACATATCAATCATCCTTTAGTTTGAAAGTGTGTTATATGCAGCTATCTTGCTCCATATTTCTCTTATAACCAAGAAAACGCACTGGTAATCCTAACCCATGACTCCATGCCCAATGGTTTGAAACTTATCTCTTCATGAATTGCCTCTCTACCTGAAAGCATTTTTCCTTCCATCCAAACACAAAAAAAAACCCCTGAACCAAAAAGCTAGCCTAAAATCATCAAGAAAGTTAAATCATTAAGAGAGAGCCCTCTCTGATTGCAGGTGGGCTAGAACCTGCAATGCAAATATTGGTTTGTGGTTACCTCGGTCGTATCCCTACAGGAGCCTAGGGACAACCTGAGTGATAACATAATGGCGACTCCACTGGGGACCTCCTTAGATAAACTCACTAAACCAGTCTGCAGCTCCACAGAGGAAGAAACCGACCTTTGAAAGTCTCAGTCGACCTGTGTTTTTAGAAAAATTTCCAAAAAAATAGATTAGAAGCTGGCTCCTAAAAAGCAAACGCGTAATACATGATCAAATCCTGATCCAAATCACCCAGCTGTTTTTGAAAATCCGAATTTAATTCCTAAGATCATTAGAAAACAAAAGCAAAAAGAAGACCCAACTGCTGCGAGTCCTGAAATAGTGCAGCCAAGTAGTGTTCCAACCCCTGTCAAAGTTTTATTCCGATCAACCCCAAGTTCCCTTGGTTCTTCACCCCCTTCTCCAAGCAGCGCTTCTACACCTCCATCCTATACTCCTATTACCACTACTACTCCTTCTACCCTGGTTGTTCCTGTTATCCCAGCTGCCCTAGTTTTTCCGCTTATCCCCATCATCATGGCTAATAGATATGTGCCCTTATAGTTGCCCGCTAATCCCGGGGCCATGCCTCAGGACTACCAGACAAAAATCACCTATTTTGATGGTACGAACTCCTGCACCGCCCTACAGCATACGAAGAAAATGCAGGATTATTTCGAGGGTTATGAAATTGATGATGACAGTGTAAGAATGAAGGATTTTGTCCAAAGTTTGACCGGTGATGTCAGAACCTGGTTTAGGGCACTTACACCCAATTCCATATTAAACCCTAAAGCCTTATACCAGGCATTTATTAACAGAGGGGAGAAAAAGAAAGATCCCCTACACATACTATCTGAGTATGATACTATCAAAAGAGGACCTCAGGAAACAGTTTTGGATTACTGTGCAAGGTTTAATAATGTTTACAATGCAATACCACAAAATTTGATACCTCCACCTGATCTCACTTTGTACAAATTTCTTGATGGCTTTGATACTGAGATGGCATATCCGTTAAGCGAAAGAGCCCCTCAAAGCCTTGCAGAAATGCAAATTGTTGCTGTTAGTGTGGAAGCAAATCTAATTGCTAAAAGAAACAGAGCTAGAACTGAGAGAAGAACCACTTTCAAAGAAGAACCCTCAGCCTTCGATCAGAAGCTAGATGCTATAATCAGTGGAATCCACAGGCTGGGAAACAAAGTAGAAAATGTTGAGGGGAAAACTTCATGGGAAGGTCAATAGCCCAATGCCATAAGGAACCCAAACTTCAGAAAAACTCAAAACACAAACGCTGGAAGGGCCAGTCCCGACCATGATATTAGGCCTCCTTTTCAAGAAAACTATGCAGAGGCATCTACATCCACTGAGCCCACATATGCGACTCATATGAACTTGATAGATTCAGAAAATGAACAACAAATATTTCTTACGGAAGAAGACCGACCATACCCTGATGCAAAACAATTTCACACCAAGTCGGGAGAGTCTTTCGATTTTAAACAAGGCTATGATACTGTAGTGTACGAGGTACACAAATAATACAAATTAAGGATGAGGACCATTGATGTTCCCCCATCTAGCAGAACAAAAGATAGCAAACATCTCAACAAAATTAAAGGAAATATCACCATAAATCAACCAGCTAACAGCTCTGTCCCAAGCCCGCATCAGGTAACTGTGGAGGATGTAACAGACACACACTCTCCTATTAATCGACCTCTACCTCCCTCCTCCCCAAAAGAAGATCTGAATAGCACTCCTAAAAATCTTCCCAGAACAGAAATACCACAAATTGTCATACATCATGACATTGACATTCCAAAAGAAAACATAGAGAGTATGCCTGAAAAAGAGAAATTCGCCACTATCAACGCCAAGAACTCATTGGAAAAACGAATCAGTTTAGAAGCAGAGATTGGAAAACTCAAGATATCCATTCCCCTCTCAGAACTTGCCAAACACGATGTATATAGGCAACAAATTCAAAGGTCACTTCAACTACCAGAGGTAAGGGATGATGTGAACATTTTAGACGATACCACGGAGCTGTTGTTTGGTCCAGAAGTTAACGGAAAATCAACATATGAACCGGTTCCACCTTTTAATGTCACTCTGCACATACATGACAAAATACTGCATAATGCTATCTTTGACTCAGGTGCCTCACATAACCTTATGCCCAAAGCTGTAATGGAAAGGTTGAACCTTGATGTCACAAGACCGTACAAAGATCTATATTCTTTTGACTCAAGTCAAGTCGAATGTTTAGGCTTGATCAAAGACCTTTGTGTCTCTCTAGTCCAATTCCCCAACAAGACAATCTTAGTGGACGTAGTAGTTGCTGACATTCCCACAAAGTATGGCATGCTCTTATCCAGATCGTGGGGAGCAAAATTGCAAGGGTCCCTTCAACTCGACCTCTCTTATGCCACTATATCTGTCTTTGGGCAACCAAAGAGACTATATAGAGAAACGTTAATGAAGTATGTGCTAAGCAGTGAGGAAAAGCCCCAAAATTTTCCAATTTACTCAATCCATTCCGATATGGATTCTTTTATTTTATTTAATGATAACACCAGCCCTCCAACTGATGATAAG
>APFE031134196.1:4772-55063 GCA_000404065.3 Pinus taeda
TATGAACTAAATATTATTAAAATAGATAATATATTTAAAAGTTAGTGGATTTTTAAGTGAGAAGTATAATTATAATTTTTTTAATTAGTCTTTGTTTTGTTAGGACTATAATATTTTTTTTTGTTGTTAAAGTGCATTGAGTTTGTATTATTTTTGTTGGTTTTTTGCAATTTTAACCAAAGTTTTGTGAAAATGTTGAATATTTTTATTTTCCATAAATTCAAAAATAAATTTCTAATTTCCTAGAAATTTTATTTCTAATTTCCTAGAAATTTTATTTCTAATTTACTATTGGCTCAACAAGCTTTGATGAGACATAATTTACCTGGTGGAAGACATTTTATTTTTGGTATTTGTTAGTGCGGGAAAATTTATTAAAAAAAAAAAAAACTAATTTTGTGAGTGGCCATTGTGTAGATAAGTGTACTAACATTGACACTAATATGCTATTGCTCCCCCGGGTCCTTTATATAGATAGGGAGGGTGCTGAACAAATCTCAAATTAATATTATTAATGCAGAGCTTTAGGGGGCTACTGTGTGGAGATTTTTCCTCCACACAGTAAATTATGTATGTAAGTCCTTTATATAAATAGGGAGGGGGCTGAACAAATCTCAAATTCATATTATTAGTACGGAGCTTTCACTATGCGAAAGAAGCGGTTGCAGTCCTTTATGTGGGTGCAAGTGAGAGGGCTATTGTGTGGAGCTTTTTCCTCTGCACAATAAATTATTTATGGAAGGTGCTCATTTTCCCTTTTGCCTGAACCGTTTTCATCTTATTTTATTCATATTTCTCCTTACATTATATCATCAGAAGGATAACAATATTATAACATAGGCAAACAACTACCGGCATAGAAAATGATTTTATTTTTGAAATAACAATTGTAACGGTTCAAGATAACCATTTCAATATTCATTGTTACACTGTTATACACATTATTCAAACAAGTTCATCAATAAAGTTTTATATGCATTTTATAAGCATTATTCAAAACAATTTCAACTTCATCAACACACGGAAATTGTTGTGTGGAGTGGGGAGGTAGCTTACATTGTCCAGAGTGAGAAGCTACCTCCGTCCTCCACACAATGAAAACCACCTATGTAGTCATAACACCGATCCCAATTCTTTATGCATTGGATTTATTATGGTTAAAATGTTAATGCATTTATGATTTTCATAATCTATCTTTCCAAGCATATAAGTAAATATATTTCTAAGTTGCATATAAATATTTTTTATTTGAAATATTGATTGATACAACAGAGCTCCTCCTCATTAAATTTCACGCTCGGATCTTGTGTAGAGTGTGGAAGTGGTTGTCATTGTGCAGAGTTCGAATCCAGCTCCGCACTCCACACAACGATCTTGTGCCTTCTTTTTTTAATAAGTCCGCGCAATGCCTTTCTGTTCTATGTACAAGGTGTTTTCTTGTGCAATCCTCCAACTGTGGGTGGTTTGTAAAGAGGCCAAGGGGTCCATTGACACGCCACACACTCACAATCCTAGACCTCCACGTTACTACAAGTTTCTGTTTTTCCCATTCCTTGATTAGGTGTTAATTGCTTATACAATTCCATTGAAAATCTGTTATTTTTATTATAAATCAATCGCTTTCTCCCCTTTCTCCTTAGGAATTTGAGAGCGCTCATCGTATATATGTCGGCGCATCTCTGTCTCTCTATCAATCTATGTCTTGTTATGCATAAATCAATCAATGTTTTCTAGACTGAGCAATTGTTTGTGAGACAATTAGAAGAGGGATGTAGCGGTATTAAGTTGTCCTAGTCTACATTTACAATTTTACAGGCCGTAGGCTCAAATCCTGGTAAGGTTGAGTAAACTATAGATGTCAACACGTATATTAAGACATAGGAAAATGAAGATCTTTGATAAGATTCACAGTGCATTATATCGCATTATGTGTGTAACAGGCAATGGAATTTAGGATTAGCATTGGAGACAACTAAGGTGAGGAGTTTTGGGTTTTGGAATTATTAATGGAGATCGGAGCTGGGGACAACAAATTCAAGATCAAGATTGTCAGTGAGATAAGATCACATGGTGGATGCTCATGTGAAAATCCACGAAGCAAATTCGAAGTTGAATAATAGTAATATGGGTGCTGACAACTGCAACACGGCTTGGGATCATTTAATTTTATATTCGCTCGGATTCCCGAACACAATGAACTAAGATCCGTTCTGGCCCTTACATTTTGACCTGTTCTAAAAAATAGTTAGTGGGGTGATAACATTCCCTAGATAGGTCGGGGATTACAACGAAACCATAACAATTTGCCTCACTCTGTTAGGTGGGGCTAGGCTCTACAATGTCTTCGATGTTTCATTCAATGTGTTGTGTGGAGGCTTTGATTGTGCAGAGATGCAGAGTAACTCCACACAGTAATACTCCCACCATGCAAATCATTGTCATTAAGATATCCTATCACTATTTTATCTTTAGTTCATGCCTTTTCTTTATAAGATATGATTATTTACTTTATATTTCTAACTCGTTATCCTTTCCAATATTATTATTATAACTAGACGCTATTCATTTTTTTTTACGGGGGTTGAAAATTGATTTAGCGATCGGCTACCATTTCACATGTCAAAACACTATATTTTTCCATAAAATTAATTATTCTTAATGAATGTACATTTTAAGTTTATCTATTTTGTTTTTACACTTTAATAACGTATAAACTGAAACCTACGCATTGATGGCAAACTTGGTATTGTATGATGATGTCCTCAAACTTCTTGATGGTGTCTTTCTGATAGCAGACTCTTGCCTCCATAGCTTCTGTGTATATGGTCTTGGAACCCGTATCCAACTCGTCCTAAAGCATATGCAGCATGATGTTGACCATAACAGGACCATCGATGTACTTCTGCATGTTATGTGCTCTTAACTCCAAGTGATCCCTTGTGGCCTCTCACCTTAGTTTCTCCATGTACCCATCGATCTCTAGTCGGACTTGGTTCTTGTGTTTAGCTTCGGTGAGGGAACTGATTGATGGGATCCTGTGCGTTCTTACCATGAAATACAAAATCTTGTACAACCTTTCATATAAATCTTGTATGCTGTTGACGAATGGGGTGAGATGCCCATAGTTATGGATCAACATCGAGACCTTTGCTTTCTCTAGCTCTGCCTGTGGCTTCATCATCTTTGGCAAGTGAAGCGGGGCCCCTTTTTACCACATTGTCCACTCTTGCACATGGGCGATGGCGGCATGTATGTTCCTGAGATTTTGAACAAACTCTTTGCTCCGCTATTAAAAGGCATGCATATGGAAAAATGCTTTATGCATAGTGATGAATTCATCATATAGTTTTCACATGGTGGTCTCAAGTGTTGATACTACAACGAGTATCACTTTCCTCATCTTTGTCATTGCGGAAACTGCGCTCTTCTCTCGAGATTTTTCTGCCTCTTGCGTGGCTTCATGTAAGTTCTTTGCTAGTTCTTCCTTCTTGGCCAACAAGTACTTAACATTTGAGCTTGCTTCTCTCGCATAGGCCAGGGTGGCTTCAACAAGAGCGGTTGGATGCTTCTTGGTGTCTGACACTATCACCCTTGTTGGTGTCCAAGTATGAATCATGAAATTCACCCAATCCACATTTAATTGTCAACCCGAGGTTCTACCAATTGTTTTAAGGCTATCGTGCACTGTATGTGCAAGCCACAATTTCTTTTCCCAACATTGAACATTAACTATAAATTCATCAATGTGTAACAACAAGCAATACTGTAACAAAAAATTAGAGTAATAACAAGTAATAATTGTAACACCAATAAGAGTAACAACAATTAGGACTCACAACAACACATTGATAAACATTCACAACAATAATAAACTGATAGAAATAAACTTAACACACATCTATTCCACCAGCACCTAGTCAGGAGAGTGGGCCCAACTCCTTGATTAGGGATGTGGTGAGATCAAAGAATCATGATATGCTCAGTAGATAAAATTGTCATTAATAAAATAAATATTACAAGTATGTTGTTACAAACTCAAAGTTAGAGTATTTCTCATGTAACCTTAACGACTCTTAACAACCATAGCTTTCAGAGCCCGTAACTCTACTTTATACAATTTGTCAATAATGCAACTCCTAGAATTACAACACTGTCTACCCTTTATATACATGGTGGTTTTCAGAATGAAACAAAATGTAAAAGATATCAGTGTGTCAATCAAAGGATTGATTCACCGTTGCAGCCAATATCCAAGGATAACGCAACTAGCTTTTACGGTATCATCCAATGAATCACGGTCCTGATCATTCTCCCTTCAAATCTGCAGAAATAATTGAATTAGTAAGCCACTTAGGTAATAATCCCCTACGACTATGCTTCATTGACCAATAATCCATGAAGACATGACGAGAGGTATACCTGTGCATTTTAAGATATCGATTAACCACTATTGGTGTGAAATGGATAAAAAGATCAAGGAAAAAGGGTGAGTAAAAGTATGCAAATCAATCCACCAACGTCACCCCCTAACTGGCCTTACTGCATGTCCTCATATAGTTCGTCGCTTGCACAAGTCTGGGTTAGAGCTGCGATGATCATCATGAAGATGTGCAAGATTGTATTTTGCAGACATCTCTATTCTCGGAAGCTTATACCCATCTGTCTGGATGACTTCTTTCCACCAATCCTCGCCTACCTCGTAAGCTGAAGTGTATTGATTCGATGGAAACGAGATGATGGGAAATTGGAACCTCAAACCCATCCATTGGACTCCACAAAGCCACATGCATGAAATATACCGAGGTACCTTGTTTAGAGCCTGAGAAAAATTGGGGGCCCCAAAAGGCTCACATATCTTGACAGCTTATGACAAGAGCATCCACCATTTTTGGCAGCTGTCCCGGGCCTCCTCCTGCCAAGTGAAAATTTGTTTTGTGCATATATCAACGCACCATTTCTGAGTTGCCAGCATATGTTCTTTCCATCCTTCATTCCCCAAGAGGGTTTCATGTCTGTTATAAACATTCACAGACTGGAAATTCTCCATCCGAATGACAAGTGGCCTATTAATTGATTTTCTTCAAACGTGTCAAAAGCCTTTTTCCATTTAACTTGATTGACTATGTAGGAGGTAAAGGCTCTCAGTTGAATGTCTCCCACATATGGGACTGGGTTAAATGATTGATCATTTCCTAGAGAGTAGTCATGCATGTACAACTCACACATCAAATGTTGATCCAAAATATTGTGGTATCTCATGATGCACATAAACTGCATTGAATCTTCCATCTCATGACTGAGATCCTGGTGGACACTTTCTAAACAAAAGAATAGATATTGTTCATGGAGGAACAGGGCATAGCTATGAGCAAGGGGGCAACAAGCCATTGCCTGTTGTGCCAAAGTAAACATCTCTTCCTTATTAGCCTTTAGTAGCTTCACCTATTCTTCCAGTCCCTCAATTCACTTTTGTTGTTTCTCCTGCTTCCACTTTTCCTTTTCTATCTATTCTATGTAGCCGAAGACTGTTTTTGTAGCTTGCTCATGATTTTTCCTTATTCCTTCCTGATGTGATTATAAAGGAATGGCCCCTCATTGAAAGTGAGATACTGTAGCTTGCCACTTTTGAATTTTTGCAGACATGAGAAACTCTTGTGCCTCGATCATATGCAAAAATGACTTGCACCCCTCAAACCCCCTGTGACCCCACTGCTACGCAATCGGTGCAACAAAGGGGGGGCTCTGCCCCCCCTCCAACCCCCTGGTTAACTATGTGGGCTAGTCGTGGAAAGAATATAGCACAACCCAACATTCACCCACTTGTTGTTTTGTTTCCACGGGGGCCACAAGAGAGTTTAGTCATTTATCCAACCCTGCAATGCCCATTGTTTCTCTACACCAAGAGAACTTCTTAGAGCTCACAAATTTTGTCAATGCATCTGCAGTATTCTTCAAAGTGTCCACCTTTACCAGCAACACCTTTCTCTCTTCTATAATATCCCTCACAAAGTGATACTGAACATCAATGTGCTTTGTCTTTGAATGATAAGCAGGGTTCTTTGCCAAGAAAATTGCACTTTGGCTATCACAGTCTATCCTTATAGCTCCCTGTACTAACCCCATACTTGAACACAATCTCTGCAACCAAATTGCTTCCTTGCTTGCATGAGTGGCTGCCATGTATTCTGCTTCTGTAGTTGATAGTGCCACTATAGATTGTTTCTTACTCATCCAACTGACTGCACCTCCAAATATGTTAAACACATACCCAATTGTAGATCTTCTCTGATCAGATCTCCAGCCCAGTCTGCATCAACAAAGCCACGAATATCCAACACTTTGTCCAATCCTGGTCTTCCTTGGTAGCACAAACCATAATCACTAGTGCCACGCAAATACCTGAAAACCCGCTTCAATGCTATCCAATGCTCCTTTCCTGGTTTTGACATAAACCTGCTCAATACTCCCACTGCATGTGCAATGTATGATCTAGTACAAATCATTGCATACATCAGGCTACCGACTGCACTTGCATATGGAACATAGGACATGTCCTCTTCCTCTTCTTGTGTCTTGGGACACTGTTCAATAGATAACATTAGACCTATAGGAATAGGAACCTTCACCGGTTTCCTATCCTGCATATTAAATCTCTGCAATATTGTCTCGACATACTTCCTCTATTTTAACCAGAGTTTCTTATTTGCCCGATCTCTTTTAATTTCCATGCCCAAAATATAGTTTGCAGCACCGAGATCTTTCATGTCGAATTTGGAGGACAATTGGGTCTTCAAATCTTGGATAATTTCTTTGTCATTTCCAACCAACAACATATCATCCACATACAAGACCAGATAAATAACACGGTCACCAATTAATTTAAAATACACACAATGATCTGCTTTGCTTCTGGTGAAGCCAAGTCCCCGTATAAATGTATCAAATTTCTGATACCACATCCTTGGTGATTGTTTTAACCCATACAGAGACTTCTTTAACTTGCATACTAGTTCTTCTTACCCTTCACCGCAAAGCCTTCAGGTTGCTTCATGTAGATTTCCTCTTCCAAATCCCCGTGAAGAAATGTTGTCTTCACATCCATCTGTTCTACCTCAAAATCAAAAGCAGCAGCAACAGATAAAAGTAATCTAATAGAAGTTACCTTGGCGACATGAGAAAAAATATCACCAAAATCAATTCCCGGCACCTGGGAATAACCTTTTGCTACCAACCGAGCTTTGTATTTCTCCACCTTCCCTTCTGCATTTGTCTCTTCTTGAACACCCATTTGCTGCCAATGGGTTTTCTTCCAGCCGGCAACTCCACCAGATCCCAAGCCTCATTTTTGTGCAAAGATGCCATTTCATCAACCATGGCCTCTTTCCAGAGTTTTCCATCCTCTGAATCCACTGCTTCCTTCACAGTTCTGGGATCATCATCAGTAACAGACAAAGCAAAATTTGAACAGAAAGCAGATGGACTATACCTTTCTGGCTGCCTTCTTTCTCGAACTGTTCTTCTCACACCTGGAGTTTGTGGCTCTTCATCTTCTGATTCCTCCTCTGTTGTAGAGTTTGATTCTTCCTCCTTTAGCTCAAACTCTATCTTCTTAGGTTCCTTTGTTTGGAATTCATGTTTAATAACATCTTTCACCTCTCTAAACACCACATCTCGGTTGTACAAAACCTTCCTTGTTATTGGGTTCCAAAGCTTATAACCCTTTAAACCATCCTTATACCCAATAAATATGCACTTTTCAGATTTACTATCCAACTTGGTTCGTTTCTCCTTTGGAACATGTACATATGCATCACATCCAATTACCATTAGATGTGAAAGAGAGGGTTTCTTACCAGTCCATACATTTTGTAGAGTTTTATCCTCCAACGCCGATGAAGGTGATCTGTCGACCAGGTAACATGCTGTCTCCACCGCCTCTGCCCAGAATTTCTGTCCTAACCTAGCAGCATTGAGCATGCTTCATGCCCTTTCCATCAACGTCTCGTTCATTCTTTCTGCAACTCCATTTTTCTGAGGTGTAGATGGAGTAGTCTTCTACCGTGCTATACCACACTTCTTACAAAATTCTTGAAATTCCTTACTGCAAAACTCTCCACCATTATCTGTCCTCAACGCCTTTATCTTCTTCTCTGTCTGGTTTTCCACCAGAGCCTTGAATTCTTTAAACCTGTCAAAGACTTCAGATTTCTTCTTAAGGAAATATATCCAAGTGTTCCTTGAGAAGTCATCTATAAATGATACATAGTACACAAACTTACCCAGTGATGGAACCTTCATAGGTCCAAACACATCACTATGCACAAGCTCTAATATATGTTTCGCTCTCTTACCACCAGAGGGGAAACTCACCTGATTATGCTTCCCATATACACAATTTTCACAAAAATCAAAATCCAGAGAGCTATTACTCATACATTCTACCATACCTTTACCATAAAGTATTCGAAGGCCATTCTCTCTAATATGTCCAAGCCTTTGATGCCACAACATGGTCTTCTCTCTAGAGACCACTAGATTTTCTGCTCCACTTTCAGGAACCACAGAACTATTGCACCCATCAACAACCATGCTACCTTGCAGCTTGTATAGAGTTCCAATTCGAACTCCCTGCATCAATACCAGTGCTCCCTGAACCATCTTGTAGTATCCTTCTCGAACACTGTTTTTACACCTGCATCATCCAACTTGCTTACAAAAATCAAATTTCTGGCTAATGCAGAAATATGCAGAACACCTGGAAGTGTTCTAACCCTTCCACCTTGCAACTTCAACTTTACTTTTCCACGACCAATGATTCTAGCCTTCCTATCATCCCCTAAGAAGACATCACTACCATCGTATTTCTCATACTCGCAGAACCACACTATATGGGGAGTGAAGTGAAAGTATGCACCTGAGTTAATCAACCATGCCTCATGATCTACATGTGTACTTGAAGAAGCCAAGTACACATCCCCACCTTCATCTGAGGTGGTTTTCACCTCTGCAGAAGGAGCATAATCTGATCCCTTTCCTTTATCAGGAGCTTTAGATTTACAGTCCCTTTTGTAGTGCCCTTCCTTTTCGCATTTCTAGCACACCAGCTTTACAGGTTTTCCTAGAGATTTAGATCTCCCTCTAGATTTAGATCTCCCACTCGATGACTTATTTTTGTTTATGTTCTGGGATCGTCCTTGTACAGACAAGGCATCACCATTCTGGCTCTCCATATTTTTCCATCTCATCTCCTTCGTCAGAAAGGATGATACTATTTCATCAAACTGCAAGGTAGTTGCATTGCTACGTATTGTAATAACCAGACTATCCCACGAATCTGGTAGAGAACACAACAAACTGATGCACTTATCTTCATCTGAAATTTTAATATCAATAGATGCTAACTGAATTACCACAGTATTAAATGCGTTCAGATGCTCTGTCACCGAGTCTCCATCTTTCATTGTCATGTTATACAGCTTTTTCCGCAAGAACAATTTGTTCATCAAATACTTAGATTGGTACAAAGTCCCTAACTTGTCCCACAAAGCCTTCGCTGTAGCTCCCCTTGATACATTCAACAATACTGAATCTGAGACACACAATCATATTGTGCTCTTTGCCTTCTGATCCAACTTCTTCCATTCTTCATCGGACACTTCCGTTAATTTAGTACCTGAATCTACCATGATCCACTAATCTTTATCCACCAACAGATCCTCCATCTTGAGTTTCCACAAATCAAAACTCTGACCATTAAATTTCTCGATCTCTATCTTTTCATTGCTTGCCATCTTCTTTTACCACCAAAATCGATCTCATAGATCTCCCACTGAACAGGGTCTAACACAAGCCCGAGCAAAACCCCTCAGCAACAAAGGCATCCCCTTGAAGCCAAAATAGCTATGATACCAAATGTAGGTTTGAACCCCATACAGAAATTACTTGCATACGAATTCTAAAACACAAAAAATAAACAATGCAAGAGCATAACACATAAAACACATATACACAGAGATTTCCCCTGGATCCCAAAACCAAGACTACCCGCTTGATTTTTCATTATTTTCCTTTCAATGTTATAATACATATTTGTGCATGTTGAAGCATCCAATACCATGGACTGAAAACCATCGCGTCCAAAAACATGTGTGAAAATCATGCACAAAACATAGGTGGGTCCGCCCAACCCCAGACCCCATAGAGTGGGATTACCTGTACCCCTCAAACCCCCCGTGCCCCCTGGCTACGTAATCGGCGTAGCGTAGGGTGGGCTCTGCCCCCCTATAACCCCCCGGTTAACTACATGGGATAGTCATGGAAATAATATAACACAACCCATCATTAACAAGATAAATCATTCATACAGGTGCGCACATTAAATAAACAATATATTTGGAATTCATATCAAACATGCATTAATGCAAGAACAAATACACAAATTGATATCAAACTTCTCTTTATTAATCCCTTCTTCGGTTATAGACTCGACTCCGCCCTGCACACTCAGCTGCAGGGGTCCGTGCACTCAGTTGTGGATGACTAGGCCTCTACACACTCAGCTGTAAAGCCTTCTCCTACTCTACGACCCAAAGACACACTTCACTTAGTCACTTAGACTCTCCCTATCTCTCTTGCTCTATTATTCTCTCTCCTTTAGACTTAGAGCCTCCCTCTATTTATAGAATCCCACGGTCCGTGGACCATGGGTAGGTCTATGTAGCCGACATTACATTACAAAACTAGGGTGGACAACCCTGTGACTCTATCATACATTTCGTGCTTCGCACCTGCAATTCAGGGAGTCTTTACAGCAATATTGGATCAAAAACTAGGCTTTAAGCCCCAAAACATGCCTTGGGGGGATTCCATGCCCAACACACCCCCAACACAAACATCATGACTCGACCTTGAGTCACTCTATCGGCGCGACGATATTTGCACAGAGTCCCTCCAACTGTTCTCGAATTGTGCTGAGGTCAACAACGCACTGAGCTGTTGCTTGCTGGATCTACTGCATCCACTATTCTGAGACCTCTGTGTCTGGGGTGCTTCTCTGCATCTGTGCATGCATCCCCTATAAATGTTTATAGTCCCGTGCCTTTGTTCGGATCCTTGGAGTGCGAAGACTGTGCTTTCGCTGGCTAGTCAGATAGCCGGGCCACCCGTGTAGGGCTTCAAGTGGCTGCCATTCACCTTGCCTGGGAAAGGTTCTCCATTTAGTTAGGGCTTCAAGTGGCTGCCATTCACCTTGCCTGGGAAAGGTTCTCCATTTAGTTTGACCAGCTGTACTGCGCCTCCGTCTGTGACCTCCTTAACCAAGTATGGTCCCAGCCAATGCATTCTAAACTTTCTCGAGAATTTTTCAAACTTACTGTCATACATCGGCACTAAGTCATTTACCTTGAAGGTGCGCAACTTAATATGGTGATTGTGCTAGGCATTTTCACACTGCTTTTGTACCTACCGATGAAAACCAGCCAAGAACCATTCCTCCTCAATTTCTTCCAATTGCGCGAACCTTTCTTTTAGAGCTTCACGATCTGTCATACCTATGAGCACAACTATTTGTAGACTAGGTACAATATACTCCATTGGCATGACAGTTTCCACACCGTAAACTAACTGGAAAGGTGTTTATCTCGTTAGTTTCTTGCATGTTGTCTTATAAGCCCATAGTACTGCAGGTACGCGTAGGTCCTAATCATTTTGCTACGCGTTGCACACTTTGGTTAGCATAGTCTCTAGTATTTTGTTGAACGCTTCTATTGTCCCATTGGCTTATGGGTGTTAAAGTGTGATTTTCTGATGATACACCTGGAACTCTTCTGTGAGGGCACTGATGGTTTCATTAAGGAAATGTGTACTGCGATCACTCATTAAGATCTTCGAACATCCAAATCAGGTCAACATGTGTTCAAACAAAAACTTTGCAGCTGTAGCAGCCGTCTAGTCTTTGACCGGCTACACTTCCACCCATCGTGTCAGGTACTCCGTCACGGTGATGATGTAGCATGCGACCATTTTTCCTTGAGGTTTGATAGGTCCCACAAAGTCGATTGCCCATTTCTCGAACGACTGCAGTGTCATTTGTGGATTCAATGGCATCTCATCCCTTCATGATGGTTTTCTGGTCCTTTGACATGTATCGCAGGCTTTACAGTGTGCTTTTGAATCCTGGTGAAGGGTTGGCCACCACAACCATGTGCGAAGAATCTTTTGTGCGGTTGCTCGTCCTGCATAGTGTCCTCCTGCAGCGCCCCCATGTGCTTCTGCGAGGATCTAACTTCGTTCAAATTCAAGTACATACCTTCACAATATCTCATCATTGCCCATTTTATATAGGTGCCCCGCGATGACAGAAAAATCCATCGTGCACACCACCAATTCCTTCTTCTATTTGACGGAATATTCCTTTGGCACAGTCCCTGTTGTCAGAAAGTGGATTATATATTCGAAGTGCACGTAAGCGATGCGCACAACAAAGAGCTGTGCGTCAGGTAATCCTTCCTCCAACCTAATAGGTCCTCACCTGTCTCAATACGTGACAAGTGATCTGGTCTTGTGTTCAGGCGTCCAGGTTTTACCACGACCTCAAAATCATATTCTTGGAACAATAAGAGCCACCTACATATTCGCCCCCCAACACAGGCTTATTGACCAGGTACGTTAGCGTGGAATGGTCTGTATACATCATTAAATGTCCTCTTAGCAAATAGTGCCGATATTTTTGGAGCGTGTACACCATCGCCAACCCCTCACACTCGATTGTGCAATAGTTCTTCTCGTCTTTGGACAATCTACGACTTGTAAACGTGATAGGGTGATCCAAGCCTTCTCTACCCTCTTGTGTGAGAATTGCTCCTAGCACGATACATGACGCATCAACATGGACATGAAACTCCACATCCCATTTTGGGAAGACCAGTATTGGAGCGAAGGCCAATTTCCCCTTTAGGACATCTAGGCTCTTCATGCAATCATCATTCCAACAAAATGTGACATCCTTTTTCAATAGTTTCTCCATTGGCATAGTGATTTGGGCATAGATTTTGATGAACTTCCTGTAGTACCTTGTGTGTCCCAAGGCAGTGCGCAACTATTTAACACTTCACAGTGCTTCCAAATTTAGAATCCCTACAATATTCGTGGGGTCCACCATCAGTCCCTGTTTGCAGACCACAAGTCCCAACAGGTTCCCAAAGGGAACGAGGAATGTGCACTTCTTAAGGTTCAGTGCAATTTGGTGTCGTCAGCAAGTATCCAACATCAAATGTAAGCTTGCTACGTGGTGCTTAACCAATCCAAAGATAGTCCAATCATCTAGATAGACCTCCAGGAACTTGTGGATGTAATATTTGAATGTGGCAACAATGATGCGTGAAAAGATGGCTAGCGCATTCTTCAACCCAAATGGCATAATGGTGTATTGAAAGCAGCCCCATTCCATTGTGAAGGTCGTCTTGCTCCTGTCTTCCGACGTGATTTTGATATTGTGGTACCCTGAGAACCCATCCGTGAAAGAGTATGCTTCTTGTCCGCCAACATTTTCCAATAACTCATCTGTGAATGGTGTCGGGAATGGGTCTGTACATAGGCGTCATTCAACTTCCTGAGGTCCACACATATTATTATCTCGCCCTTCTACTTTTTCTTCTACACTACCATAGGGCTCACCCAGTCAGATTCTTCCACAGGCTCAATAATTTCGGCTACAAGCATTTTGTCTAGTTCTACACGGACCTTTTCCTTATACTTCAGATTTGAGCGGTAAGGACTCTGCTTAACCGGATTCACATCGGGTTTTAGGGTGATCTTCATCATCCCTAAGTCACCAACAATCCCTTTTAAGTCTGTAATCTTGGTCGGGAATAAGTCTTGGTACTCGCGGAGTAACTCAGCCACCTTATCCATCGTGGCATCATCCCAATAATCACCGAGCGTTGCATATTTTGGTTCAACCTCCATCCCAATGTTTACCTGCTTTGTTTTTAGCGATGCGGTGATGTCACGATCTTCAATTAATGGTCCTCGAACTTCGTGGCAACCTTTAGTTTCTGGAATGTTACTTTTCCATGGATCCTCATCATCCTCCTCAATATTTACATTGTAACACTCCAGCATGCAGCTCAGCTGGGTCGCCCATTCCAGCTGGAACACTTTCATTGGTTCGTGGGGCATTTTGAAGATAGCTACTTTTACTACTTGTAGCGCATCATCAACACTATCCCACCAATGATCCTCAAACATGAAGGTTAACAAGAATCCTTCACGCAAGATATCCCATTCGCTCATGCCATGGCGGAGCTTCGTCTCAGTATACCAATTCATGGGTATGATATCTAGGATATAACAGAACAGATGCACCCACTCAGGTTGTGGCTCTTCCCCGTAGACCTTGGTCCATTTCGCGAGGTGTGCACGTGGATCATCCCGTCCGTCATACTTGTCTATTAGATGCATCTGAGGTTTCCCAAATCATATTCACATCATCCTTCTACATTCCCGCCAGTCCTCAAAATCCTATTGGTGCGTACCCCACCACCTTGCGGGCATAGCGTGCAGTGCCTATTTAAGAGCGTCAAAACGCTGTTGTTCCTGTACTTCTTTTTAAAATTTGTTCAGGAAATCATCCACTGCTGTCAACCCATCATACCTAGGCAGATATCTTGTTTTCATTGCTACACAATGTAGTGACCTTTTCATCATGTTGCAGTTAAGCGTGGTTACCTCGTGTAACCGGTTCTGCCATTGTTCTATCTCTTCGTTTGAATATGAGGTGCAGGAGATTTCGCGCTCCCATGAAATTCTGCCATCTGCTGTAGGATTCACCCAATCCTTCTCCCGCATGGTTATCTTGTAGATACAGTCTAGATCACCATCATAGTCGCGCACCGGCTCTGTGTAGCGTGACCCTTCCGCAGGGTCTAAAGGTACCACTACGCATAGTGACTTTTTCTCAAAATTCATCTTGCGCTTCTTTAGATTTATCACTCCATTCATGATAGTGGCCCAATCTATTCCTAGTAGCGTGGGATAGGGATTGCTATCATCAACAATATCTATCACTTCGAAACCTACAAGCATGCTCGTACCTTCGATATCTACCGTTATTCCCTGCAATATTCCCATCGGTAGGATCTTTTGTTGGTTCGCCATTCGCAATTGAATTGGAGACAATTGCAACGCGGACCTGCCCATGCGCTCCCACGTCTACTTTGGCAGGACACTTGCATCCAATCCTAGATCCAAAATCACTTGATCCATCTCATATTCTCCGATTTGCATAGTTAATCTCATCTCCCTTCCTGTTTGCGTTGTGTGATTTCCGAGCTTCTGGACTACGCGCAGTTCTCTTGGTCCAGCACATCTAGTGATGAGTTCTTGCAGTCCCTTCATTGCTTTGCTGTTGTGAAACAACTTCATGCATGTCTCCAGAAAGGTAGTGAGCATTGATGGGTCCATCTTTGGTTCTAGTTTATCTTTACTACCTGAAGTGGAGGCCTCCATGAATCTCTTCTTAGCTTCCATGAATGTCTCCTTAGCGTGCTCCAAATCAAAGTTTGGTTCCTTTGTTGGAGCCTTGCGAACCCAGGCACTATCTTTGGGCTGCTTTCCCTTATCATCTCCTGTCGTAATACCGACTCAGAGCACGATGTTTACATTCAAGTCCTCCTCACGCGACTTAGATCTCATCATTTGCAAGTTCTGAGTCGGGGGATGTTGGAGTGTTCCTTTATTGCGCAAGCTCACTATCAGTGTGGGGCAGTCCTCCATCTCATGATCAAACTGGGTATAATATAAACATGATGTTCTCGTTGGATTTGTACAATCGTGGGAATAATGCCCTGGCCCTCCGCAATTGTAACATATTAGCTATCCATGACCCCTTCCTGGTCCCATTCCACCTCAACCTCGTCCGCGCCTATTACACAATATTTTGTCACCAACCCCACATCCCATGATACTAGATAAAGTCGATCTCTGAGTGAAATCTGCTCTTTTTCATAGACCAAAATATGTGTCCAAATCTTCCATATTACTCAAGAATATTGCCTAAGCTCATTAATCCTAAAGTTGACCCTTTTTTACCCATGTTTCAAAATCGTCTCAGGTCATCAATGTCCTGCCTGCGATGATAGCCCAAAATGAACTAACGCCTCACGATGTTGTCTCTGAGTCTCAGTGTTTGACCTGCGATGACCCA
Source organism: Pinus taeda (assembly GCA_000404065.3). Classification (NCBI taxonomy): domain Eukaryota; kingdom Viridiplantae; phylum Streptophyta; class Pinopsida; order Pinales; family Pinaceae; genus Pinus; species Pinus taeda. The sequence continues at coordinate 20,977 of APFE031134196.1, forward strand.
GATATGGTGAATTAGTTCAAACAAAATGCTTCTAGGTGGTTCTGGAGCTGGTTGTTGGGTCAAAGAAGTTCGCCTTTACTCATTTGAGATGGTGGTTCTGCCTTTTGAATAACCTCCCATGAAGATAAGCTTCCTCTCCCCTCCTTTATGGAGGCTCCTCCTCTTATAAAAACATCCTCCATGGATATGATCAGCTCGTTGGGAGTTCTTAGTTGGCAAGTTAGTAAATTAGCTAATGTTGGATTGATAGCTTATAGTTTGGATTGCTGATAGTCTAGCAATAGGTTGTGGATTGATAGTGTGAAATGGTTTTATAAGAAGGAAGCCTTGTTGTGATTTCCTTAGTCTCATACTTGTGCTTTTGGGTGAGAGATAGAGTCATTATTTCTTCTAGGAGACCTTTGAGAGTGAATGCTTATGGAGACATACTGATTGGACCCTTCAAGGAAGCTTGCAACATCAAGGTGTGGTTGTAAGCTTTGCTGTTGTTTATATTAATACAATCAATAGTTATTTCCTATATCATGTATGAAATGTATATTGATAGCTTATGGTTCCTTGACTCTATAAGTAGATAGTTTGTTTTCGTGCTCTATTATGTGTTTTGTCATTCTCTTATGTTGTTTCAAGTGAATCATTCATTAAGGAGAAGAAAGCGATATCTGAAGCAACGTTTCAAAGACTTCATCAAACACTGGTATAAGGTAGGCCTCTTCAACGATAACTACTTAAGGAATTAGCTATTGTATTTGTCTTGTTATGACTAGACCCACTCTAGGGCTAGAGGGGTTGCCTCTGTCCGCAGAGGGAACTTTCTTGCATCACAAGTTGGCGACTACATCTCAAGGATTGCATTCTCACTTTCCATTCCTGTCATGCGTGTCAAATTTACGGACAGAAGATGCATGCACCACCCTCCCTTTTGCATCCTGTCATTACCGTGGGCCCTTTTGCTAAATGGGGCATTGATTTTATGACCTGTAACCCTTTCTCGACTGGGGGGCATAATATATCATCGTTGCCATCGATTATTTTACAAAATGGGCCGAAGCGATGCCTACGTTGTGATTACCCGATTCGGAGTCCCTTAGGCTATTGTCACTGATCATGGTTCCCATTTTCGTGGTTATATGATGACTAAATTAACAACCCAATTAGGCTTGTGTCATGATAGTTCGACACCTTATTACCCTCAGGCCAATGGCCAAGTCGAAGCCGTAAACAAAGTCTTGGTTACCATGCTTCAACATACCATTGGAATGCACAAGTCCAACTGGCACTTGATGTTGTTTTTCGCCTTATCGGCCTACTGTACCTCAGTGAAGGATGCAACTGGATTCACACCATTCCAATTGGTTTATGGTCTAGAAGCTACCCTTCCAATTGAATACGAAATACCTTCTCTCAAGTTAGCTGTCGAATTGCTCCCGAATACTACTCCAGTGGAAGAATTCCTTTTTTATCTAGAGTGGCTAGACGAGACCCGTCGATTTACTTCTTTAGTTATTGAAGCATAGAAGAAGGGAGTGAAAACTCATTTTGATCAAACTGTTAACCCTCGTTCTTTCGCTAAGGGATATTTAGTCCTGCTATACGATCAAGAAAATGATAAGTTGGGGGCAAGAAAATTTGAACCCATGTGGCATGGGCCCTATATCGTGAAACGAGTTTTGCAAAAAGCGGTATATGAGCTAATTGACAATGAAGGAAAACCTTTGGATAAGCCCCGGAATGGGATTTATCTAAAGAAATACTATGCATGAGTCTTCGTGCATCTGTTGTGTACATAAGTGTTGCTCTTCAAGGCTTTGCATGCATCTTGTACCTCAAGAGCATACAAGTTCTTGACCCGTGAAATGACCTGCTTCACCTATCTAGTGATGATGTGTCTAAGGAAAACCTTTCCCTTATTGAAGGCTACATCATAGCCTCTGTCTTCCAGCATTGCGATCGACACCAAGTTTCTCTTCAGTCCTGGTACATACTTGACATCGGTCAAGGTAATGCGAGCTCCATGCTCCCTCTGAAAAACAACCATGCCTACACATGAGACACTATACTTTTCATCATTACCCATTGCTATGAGTATCTAGAGATCTTTCTCCTCCAAGGTACTGAACAAACTCTTGTTGTTGGTCATGTGAAAAGAAGCTCCACTATCAAGAAACCAACCACTTCCCACCATGGATGAAACCATGCATGCGAAGAGTGTTAAATCCAACTCGAACTATGAGGCAAGTGCCTCACCTTCAAATGCTTCCACGAATCTCTTCTTGGATTTCCTCTGTGGACAATTTGTAGAAAACTGGCCCACCTCATGACAACGAAAGCATCACACTTTCGATTTGTCAAACTTCTTCCCACCATGGGAAGAACTCGAATTGGAAAGAGAATCCTTCTCCTTCCCCTTCTTCACCTTACTCGCTAAGGCACAGTTTTCTTCATCCTCCATGGATGAAGAACCATATTTGGTGCTTCTTCTTATCTCCTCCTGCATCAAATCTGACCAAAGTTGTTCCCAATATGGCAGTTTATCTCTTCCATTAACTAAGTCCTGGTAGCTATGCCAGCTCTTAGGAAGATCGAGGAGTGCAAGACTCACCATGTCATCATCAGTTGTCACAATCCCTACACTTCAAAGTTCATCCCTACATGAGGTGAGCTTGTTCAGATACATAGAGATCGTGTCACCCTTTTCACACTTGATCTTTTGAAGTTTGTCCTTCAGTGCCATATTCGTCCGATCATTGCTATTATGATATAGATCTTTCAATGTTTTCCACATTGAAAATGGTGTCTCCTTCCCATGGAGACTTGAGACTGTGAGATCTCAAACTCCCTCCAAAAGGATTATCCTTGCTCTAGCCACACATTTCTTCCATTCAGCCAATTCAGCAGCACCATTCGACTTGGGGACTTCTTAATCAATGAAGTCCTTTAGACCATTATCTTCTAGTACTGCTTCCATGCGATCCTTCTAGGCTATATAATTTGAACTGCCATCAAGGGCATATTTGAGTCTCAAACCATTAAATGCCATACGTGAAATAGAGATGTGATAAGAACTCGATTTCTATATTCAAGAATCACAAACTTCAACTTCTCCCTTCTTGTATACCATTCTTCCTTGATCACCTTTGCTCTGATACCATGTAGAAATTCCCACCTGTAGATCACTTGATAATGCAATATAATAAAGCAAAATACAAGATCTACTTCTACAACCAATTTAGAAAAAGCTTAATCGAATATGAGCAAGATCAATAGAACACATATAATAGACGAAGAGAAAGAAATCACATGAACATAGAAGAATAACCCGGGGAAAGCCTTAGCCTAAAACCCTAATCTCTGTATATCATACAAGTGGAAATATAGTCCGGATTACACAAAGCCTTAGCTTGGAAGCTATCCAGCTCTCAGTACAATCCCTCTACTGCTCATAGATAGTCAAAGGCCTCTCACTAACCTTCTCCTCTGTCCTCCAAGCCTCCTATTTTCTTGTGCAGTTTTTCTTGGGGTCTAGTGCTTCCACAAGTGTGAATTCCCACCTCACACTGCTCACTTGGCTCAGAAATAACTGCACAAACCCGAAGGAGATAAATCCTCATCATGGATGAGCTTCCTTTATAGGAAAAATATTCATCCAACTGATAGTACATTGTCCTTTCTCTGATCTCAACTGACATGCATGAGTTATTCATGAGAGAATATTCATTTATCTTAATAACAACAATTACATGCATGCAAGCATTAACTAACTTAACTCACATTAATTTAAACAAACTGTCTAAATCAATCTAACTAGACTTGACTCAGTTAACTGAGCCAACTAATTATTACTCAAATAAGAACTCATCCTTATCTCTTTAACTGATGGATAAATCCCTCAATCAATGGAGAAATTGTTGCATGTCCTCACATAGACTTCATGTTTTATTTTTCCCAACTAATTAACTCATGGAGAATTAATTAATTTATTTTCAAACAGTTGCTAAGACCAAATTCGAATTTTACTTCCTATGTTTAGTCCAGGGACTGACTAAAATAGGAATCCATCCTGAACTTCTAAAAGTTGAATGCTATTTTTAGCAATTCCATTTTTCATTCCCTATTGCTCAATCTATCACTGGTACCCAAACTGCTATTTTTAGCACTTCTATTTTTAGCATTTCTTGTTGCCATTTTTCAACATACCTCTCTTTCTTCAATTTCTGGAGTCTGATCTGTAATCCTTTGTTGTTAACTTGTTACATTGTGAACTGTCATCCATGTGAGTTGCCATCAAGGACAACACCTGTATCATAATGCCAACAATTTCATCTCTACAATTAACCTATCCATTTGAAGATTTGTGTGTGGCTATGAATATGAAATCTAAAGCTAAGAGGCCAAATATGGCAATGTTTGTGTATATGGTTTCATAGGAATTGGCATCATCTTCTAAATTGATCAATTTAGTCAAGTCTTCATTATTGAACATTTGGAAAAGTCTGTGCTAGTAGTGATAAGAAATTTCTTTAAGTCTCGACTTGTTATCTCATCTCACCTTAGTTGTTGTCTTTCATAATATAGAAAAAAACAAAAAGTAGTTGAAGAGAGATGAAAGGGGGGAAGGCAATGAGGTGATCCAAGAATTATTAAGATTGTGGGGGGAGTGCATCCAAGTAAGTGTAAGTATATATCATGCTAGAGTTCAAGCCTGTGCCTCGACCAAGTTTTGAGGAGATTTTTCATGTACCAAATTACATATTTTAAGATATAGAACATTATTCACATCACAACTCAAAATCCCTAAAATATAATGGAACAAACTTGCAATAAGCATCCTAAAGAAAACCAGATTCAAGAAATTTATCCCTATCTTTTTCGTGTCTTTTTCTTGGTATAAATAATAGGTTGGCATTTATGATTTTTTTTTTTGGCTAATAAAAACTTCATATCGTCGGGCCATCTTTGTCATAGTAAATTTAAATTAAGATTCATAACTCCATTTAGATAGAAAACAAAAAACATCATTTACATATTTTTCCCATGGGCACCAGATAAAGATGGTTATTGCTATGGACACTCCATTGGAAAATGATTAAGAAAGAGATAGAAACCATGAATTGAATCTCAAAATATTGCAGAATTGGTACCATCAATAGAAAACATTTTCAGAGTTTCACCAAGTAATACCAAAAAAGTGAATACTTATCCAAGAATGATATATTAACATAGATAAAGGTCCAAATTACTAAAAACAACATCCAAGTATAAATATCTGGAAGATTAAGGTCACAAAATATAATCGCATAAAATCCTTACATGAAAAACTCAAATCTCGCAAAGTCGGAAATTTAAATAATACCCATCTCTTTACACATGGAACAAGTAAGAGCACCAATTGTTGATCACCATCTTAAAATATGCAGATCCACTTCCAAAAAATAAAATAATGCTTCATACTCATCCTCGATAACCATTCTGAGAAAATTAGGGGAAACAAAGCTTGTAATAACATTTCATACAAGAGGTTAATTTTATATCCATGACATTAAAGAAAATTTAGCTCAGGTTGATGTTTTATAAGTAACAAGTTTCTTTTAACATGTCTAACCCATTACATATTTTTGGGTCTAGTTTCTTATAGTTGACTTGTACTTGGGCTTGACGTTCCTGTACATGAGAGAAATTTCGGGTATAAGAAGATCATCGGGGTTTGGATAAGGCAACAAGGAGTAGATTAACAATCAAACTTGTAATCAACAAAATATTTGTGTTACAGAAACAATATTGAAAGTCGGGAATTTATATCTGCTACAAATGTTAACAAGGGTATAGTAATATGCTACATTAGAATAAATGATATCTTGGATATTGTTAATGCAGGACTCTACTTTTCTTTCAAGATCACTAGGCAGATACTATCATTACTATTTATATTTGGGTGGAAAATATTAGTGTAGAATGCAAATTGCACAATATTTGAAAACCTTTAACAATAGCATAATCATTATAATGCATATAAAAAATTCACTAAATGGCATGTTTTAAAAAACTACATATGCTAGACATGTGCAACCAAAATAAAATTGCTAATCTATCGGCATCAGATGTGGAACTTTACATATCATATAGTCTTATATAATTCAATATGAGTCCCTTAAAATGCATGAAGATGAAGGAATTGCAATTTTTTGTCTTAGAGTATACGAAGTAGTTAACACTATGAAGGGTCTTAGTGACAGAATTGAATATTCAACAATTGTTGAAAATATATTAAGATCGATAACTCCTAGGTTCAATGCAAAAGTATCGACCATTGAGGAAATGTGGGATTTGAATCAATTACCCATCGAAAGTCTTCATGGAATCCTGACAACTTACAAAATAAGGAAAAAAGGAGGCCTTTTGGAAATAAGAGAAGTTACCTTCAAATTTACAAGTAAAGGAAAATAAAGCATGAACTAGATGATGATTGTTGCATCTCAGATGAGGAAGAAGAAAAAATTTTCAGGAAGCTATAGACGAGTACTGTAAAAATCAAAGGTAAGCCCCCATTTAATTGCTTTTCTTGTGGAAGGATAGGATATCATGCTACTAAATGTCCATATAAAGAGAATATTTCAAAAGGAAAGAACACATCTAAGAAGAATGTTAAAATGAATTTCACGAAAAAGAGGAGATTTTATAATCATGAAGATAATGAATCTTCTTTTGATGATGAAGATGTTGAATCTAACTCTAACCAAGAATTTAAAATTATCACGGCGTTTGAAGATCAATTTGCAAGTGAATCAGATAATTGTGATGATTTAATGGATGCCTTAAAAGAGTTTCGTAGACTTAGGAATATCAATCAAACTCAAGAAAAGGATATAAAGATCTTAGTTGAATAAATGACTCAATTTAGATTTTGTCTAAAAGAGTCTAAAAGAAGATAGTAAGTTCTAAGAAAACAATTCCAAGAAAAAGAAAAGCACTATGAGAAATTAGAATCTGTAATTGTGGGGCTAAGGAAAGAACTTGAGAATACAAAAGCTCAGTTGAATCTAAATCTAAAATTTGCAAAGGGTTAAAGACATTATAAGATATTATTAAGGTTTAGTGTTCCCCCTCAATAAAGACATGTCTTGGATACAATGCATAACAAAGTAAAAAAACAACAAGATCTATGATATCTACTAGTGTAGGTAAAAAGAGTGATGTAAATGTTGTAAAAATTGGAAGTGAGTAGGGAAACAAGACTCAAAAAAAGAAGGATCAAGCCATGCAAATATAAAGTAAAGGAAGCAACAAAGGTACTCCTCCCATAATAAAGAACCAAGTTATTCAAGACAATTATTTGCTCCTAAGTACTATTATTTCCATGGTTATTGCTTTGCATGTCATAACTTTGGTCACAAGGCAATTCACTGTGTAGTTTATGAAACTATCAAGAATAGAGAAGAAAGAGCTAAGCATGATTCAATCAAGTCAAGGAAGTTCTCCAATATTTTTTTCTCTCCTCTTATGAATGATATTGAATGTACCATATGAAATAACTTTGGACACGAAGAAAATGAACCAAAAGTAGGATCATTACATCTTATCAGCGTGAGCAGAGGATAAATCCTCCCAAAAGATGGAAAATAAAGACCACTTCCTATTCTGAAAGATGTAATTTAGCCTTGTATGCAAGGGATCAAGAAAATCTCTGGTATATTGACAACAATTTCTCAAAACACATGATGGGTGACAAAGATAAGTTTGCTTCTTTTAATGAAGTTAAGAAAGAAAAGAATGTCTCTTTTTGTAATAATTCGCATGTTATTATTAGAGGAAAAGGTTCGGTGATTTTAAAAGATAAAACCAAAGTTGAGAATGTATTGTTTGTAGATGGCTTAAAACATAACCTGTTGAGTGTCATCCAAATGTGCAATCAGGGGCATGATGTTATTTTTATACCTAAAGGTTGTTTAATCAAAGAATTGGGCATAGGAAAGGTTGTAATCAAAGCAACCAGAATTCTAGATAATGAATACATTTAAGAAGGTGACAATGAAAACTTCTTCTTGAGAAAAATTGAAGAAAGTTGGTTATGGCACAAAAGGTTGGGACATCTGTTTCAATCCGTTATATAAACTAATCAAGAAGGGAGTTGTTTAGGACATGCTAGATATCATACCACCAAAAAATAACATCTGCAAATCCTATCAATTTGGTAAGCAGTCAAGAGTTCAATTCAAGGTAAAAGAATGTTCTTTAGAAAAACCACTTGAACTAATTCATATAGATTTATGTAGACCAATGAGGAATAAATCTCCTTGAGGTGAACAATATTTTATGCTATTAGTTGATGACTACACTAGAATGTGTTGAATAGGTTTGCTAAAATTTAAAGATGAAGCTTTTGAGAAATTTAAAATATTCAAGGCTATGGTTGAAAATGAAATGGACTTAAAAATAAATATATTAGATATGATAGAGGTGGTGAATTTATATCATATGAATTCTTTGATTTTTGTGATCAACATGGTATCAAAATATAGTTTTCTATAGCCAAAACTTCTCAACAAAATAAATTTGTAGAAAGAATGAAAAAAACATTTCAATAAATGGCACATGAAATTCTTGACAAAACTGGGGTATATCACAACTTTTGGGGAGAAGTAGTACAAACAATAGTTGATATGGTAGTGAAAACTCGCAACCGTTAAGTAATTTAAAATATTTGGATGCAATCTTTTATCAAGATAAATGATGATAATCTTAGTAAATTTGAACCCAGAGCCTATGAAGGAATTCTTCTTGGATATTCCTCCAGAAGTAAAGGGTACATATGTTACAATAATTAACTTCATAAAATTGTTGAATGTATAAATGTTACAGTTGATGAAGGATCTATGTGCCCCAAAAGAAAAATACAAGCTAAGGATGAACAACCTATCATTGACATCAAATAAATTGTAGGTGAAGAAGAAGGATAAGCATTAGAAGAAGAAATTCCAGAAGTAAACTAGCCAAAAAAATACCCCATCCAAGTACTTGTAGAAAAATCATCTTGATATCCAAATACTTGGTGATAAAGAGGTCAAAATACAAATTAGAAGAGAATTTACTGGATCACTTGGCTTTATTGTCTACAATTAACCTAAAAATGTGCATCAAGCAAGAAAATATGAATGTTGGATTACAACCATGAATGAAGAACTCAAACAAATAGAAAAGAATCATACATGGGAACTAGTTTCAAAGGCCACAAAATAAAAATGTAATTAATACCAAATGGGTGTTTAAGAACAAATTGAATGAAAATCGAAAAGTAGTCAAGGAAAAAGCACAACTTGTTTGGAAAGGATATGCTCAACAAGTAGTAATATATTTTGAAGAAACATTTTCACTCGTGGCTCGTCTTTAAACCATTAGAATGTTCCTAGCATTTGTCAGTTTTCACAAATTTAAAGTATATAAGATGGATGTTAAATTCTCTTTCTTGGATGGGGATTTAGAGGAAGGAGTTTACATTGAATAACATGAGGGGTTTATTCTTGGTAATGACACAAATATTGTTTGCAGACTTAAAAAGGCCTTGTATGGGTTGAAACAAGCCCTCCGAGCTTGGTGTTATCGTCTTGAAAAATATCTTCAACAATAGGGATTCAAGAAAGGGTCAAAAAATAACAACCTATATATCAAAGCATTTAAAGACAAACTGCTGGTGGTATTGGTTTATGTTGATGGCATCATTTTTGGAAGCAATGTAGACTCAATGAGCTAATGGTTTGCATCTGCTATGTAACAAGAATTTGAAATGTCTCTTCTTGGTGAACTAACATTTTTTCTTGTCTACAAGTACATAACACTAAGGAAGGAATTTTTCTTTGTCAAACAAAATATCTCAAGGATATCTTGAAGAAATATGGATTAGAAGATTTTAAACATGTTTGCACACATATGGTAATAGGATGTACTCTCAGCCAAAATGATGACTCCCCAATAGTTAATCAATATGAATATCAGTCAATGATTGGTAGCTTATTTTATCTTATAATTACTATACCATATATTATGCATGTAGTTGGCATTGTTGGAGGATTCCAGAAAAATCCTAAAGAGTCTCATCTCAAAGTTGTTAAAATAATATTGAAGTATCTACAAGGAATGCAAGATCTTGGACTAGGGTATCCAAAAAGCACAAACTTTACACTTCAAGCATATACTGATGTAGATTGGGCCAACAACATTAATGATTGAAAAATTACTAATGGAGGATATTTTTTTTGGGACAATGCCTAGTCTCTTGGTTCGACAAAAAACAAAGATTTATAGCTCTATCAACTACTGAAGAAGAATATGTTACAGCTGCAACTTGTTGTACACAACTACTATGGATGAATCAAACACTGCAAGATATCCAAGTCAACCGTTCACAACATGTATCTATTATTTGTGACAACACTAGTGCTATTAGTGTCTCTAAAAACCTAGTTATGCATTCAAATATTAAGCACATTCCCATAAAGTACCATTTTCTTAGAGACCAAGTCTTGGAGTAGAAAGTGAAGTTGGAGTATATTCCTTCCAAAGAATAAGTTGTAGACTTATTTACCAAACCTCTTTCTCATGAGCCATTTGAATATCTCTGACATCGATTGGGGTTGATCTCTATTCTTCAATATCTTAATTTTCTTTAACTAGTCAAGGGGAATATGATTTAGGGGGAGATAGTTGTGAGATGATATATTCTTTAATGTAAAGAACATATGTGTGTAGTATTATATCCCTATATGATGTTACAACATGTTTTTGTATTTTTCTGTATAAGCATGCATCTGTCTCTCTTTCTGGTCTCTCAATCACATATTGGATGTTTATAGTCCCTCACATGTTCAGGGGTATTTTTAGAGGATTTGGTTCATCACCATTTTCCCTTGCTGTAAAAGGGGGAGAGAAGCACTTCATGTTTTTGCAGAAGTTCTTGGTGTTTTTTTAGGTTGACAACAAGTCCAAAGGGGGAGATTATTTGCATTATTAGCTAGTGTGTTGTCTTTGATGTCAACCTAGATGTGTGGTCTCTCCCTTCATCATTTTCTTGTCTCTGTTATTGATATTCTAGTATGATGATTATTCATGAGTGCAGGATGTACAGTCTGGAATAGTTACAGGAAGATGAATAGGGCCTGAAAGTGATGAAGAATACTAACTGATGGGGTAGATGATTGAAGAAGGTTGACTCATTTCCCATGATTTTTGAGGTTTTATTTGTTATCACTCCTCCGGATCTCCAACGTTGAGGAAGAGTCCAGCTAAGGTAATCACAGACCAGTCTTTTGACTTGGTAGCTAGCCCTACCAAGCCAGAGAGGCTCTCTCCAAAGGATCACTACCAATAGGGCTAGATGGATTAGGGTTTTTAGGCTAGATATAGTAGCTCAGGGTTTGTTTGATTTGATTTGGTTGGGGTAGTCACTCGATGAATAAATTATGTCAGAGAGTGAACTAGGTCAGGGAAAAAGAGAATCAAAATTGCAGACATCTAATGGGGCAAGGTAGGCAAGTTACTTTAATACTTTTGTAGGATAGTGATGAGATGATTTAGACTAGTGAGGTGCTAAAAAGAGCATGAAGATCATGAATTCTTTTTAAACTGTAGAAATGAAACAATCTATGATGATTTTCCCAAAACAGAGCATACAAGATGAATTCTGCTTATCATGCCTTGAAAATCAAACATACTTAGAGTGAAATGGATCATGAGCGGTACAAAAAATTCAGACATATAAAACTGAAGAAGAAATAAGATCAAAATACCATGCCACGGAAATCCCACCAAAATAGCTGCAACTCATCCAATATATTCCATACCAAAGTCTGAAACACTATTACGAAATCCAAGAGAGTCCAACCTGTAGAATGACCGAGAAATTACATAATATAGGCCTTAAATCAACTCATCCTAGCCTTAGATGTCGAATCCATGAGAGGAAGAGCAATTGTAACAAAAACTAAACTGATAGCTAGAGTGTAGGGTGGTCAAAGTGACTCATCCCTAACTCAAGCAAACTGATTCATTACAAGTCATAAAGGTCATTTACCTAATGTATTTACCCTAGGTAACAGTAAAAACATAATAATTACACCACCCTTATTAATTAGATCAATAAAACATTAATTTCCCATAGGTAAAAATCAATTTGGAGAGAAACAGTGAAAATTTGGGTTGACTGTCAAACACACAGCGCCAGTGTCAAACAAACAGTGCCATCTTCAATCTAACTTTTGCCTACCTTCCTAATGTCCAAATCTAGCCCAAGATAGCTCATTGGAAATATTATCCTGTTTAGTTTCCAAAACTGCCCTTGTGTTTCAAATTGTACTTGATTTGCCCCTCCAAAATTCCATTCTCCCAAGACAACTCATCAAATGAGGATGAATGATGTATGGGTTGAGATGGAGGAATGAAGGTGGATGGATAAGATGATGAAGGGATGATTTGAACATTTTGAGTAGATGCATGAGTGAATATAGGATTAGCTATGAAGGTGTTCCAAGCAATGTTGAGTTCCTTGAGATGATAAAGAACTATAATTTTAGTGAGGGAATGATGAAATAGGCTCTTCATTTGATCTTTATACTCCCTCTTTTGGGAAATGTAGGCCATCTTCTCAACACTCTGGAAAAGATAGTAGGGTATATTCAGCATTTTTACCCTAGTGAAATGAATTAAAATTCAGATATGATAAGAATAGACCTTGGAGAGTCTACCTTCACATGAAAAATACTTCATAATGATCTTCATCATTGAGGCATATTTGTCAAGGAGGTGTGAAAAAGGAAAATAGCCCCATTTCGATACCTTGGTTTCATGTAAGGCTCATAATAATGCCTCTCCAAATCACCCTGTTTAAACCATTTTTCTCCAACATCTGGAATTCTGGTGGCAGTTGATATAATGGCAGTAGATAGAGTAAATGTGACACCTGCTAGAGTGACCTGACTGTCTTGGAGTTTTGATATGAAGAACTTAGTCAACTCAGGATGGTGTTGGACTTGCTAAACTTGCTCATAGAAATCTTAACAGCATAGAAATTTGAAGGATGTCACAGTCATATGGGATGCTAAGAGTTCCCTGAGATCTGTGGGCTCAAACCTGTGTATTTGGCCTCCTTTCTGTGGTCTCCTCTGTTCCATGTCTTCTTCTCTATCTGCTTCCTCTTCCTCACTATGTGGTCTATATTCCTCCTCTACCATGGTGTTTAGTATCAAATCCTAGGGAGGTGTAAGGTAGGGGGAATGCAGTTTTTAGGGAATAGTAAATGGGGAAGGGTAAATATGAAGATGATGGGTGAAGGGATATTTGTATTGTAGAGGGATATAGGGTAGTAGTATGATAGTTTGCGGATGGGGGAAATTTGTTTGCAATATAGGTGGTTTGGGAGCCTAGGTAGTTGTATCAACTAGGAATTAGGGGTTTAGGACAAAGGGTTAGAGGGTATCTGGGATAAAAAGGTTTAGGGAAAGGGAAGGAGGGTGGAGGGAAGTGTATAAAAGGGAATGAGAGTGGAAGGTAGTTTTTTTGGGGAGATCTAGGGTTTAGATATAACCATCAAAACGAATCTTCAATAGAACCTTTCAAACACTTAGGAATTGACTTGAGGAGGAAAAGCACGTCCCTTAGCTGCTACTTACTTGTTTTGAGGTTGAAAGCGCTTTGGAGGAGCTGAGGAGGTGACTAGAGCATTGTTGTTCAAACACGCGGCACCAATGCAAAGTGCGCAACGCCTCAGGAAAATGTGCAGTGCCTTAAGGGAACGCGCAACGCCTTAAGGAAACGTGCAGTGCCAGGTAAATGTGTAGTGCTAGAACAGAACGCATAGTGCCATAAGGAAACGCACAACGCCTACCCTGTTTCTGCTGATTTTGCCTAGAACTGTGAAAAGGCTCTCTTGGAGTTTGCTCTATCAGTGCTAGGAGGAAAATGAAGCTGATTTTGAAGCCAAGAAGTCTTTTATAGGTGAGTGAATTTGATCTTTTACTTCTCAAATCCACTTTCTAATGTTTCATTTGACCCCTTTTTTGACCTCTTTGATAATTTGTTTTCTGACCTTTTTCCTTTGTAGGTGGATGTGCTGAAGTTTTGGAAATATTCACTTTTTACTTTTGTTTGGATGATATTTTCAATTGAGTTTGAGTAAACAACTAAGAATAGTGACTTATTACATATGATAAACATAAAATTACATAAATAAATAAAAATTATTACATCTCTCTTTTTGAAATAAAATTACAAACTGGAATAAAATTCTTATTTAAAATCAAATTTGGAAGTTTAGCAACCATGGTTACATGCTTGTAAACCCTTATTTAACTGAAAAAGGGATATTATTTACTTTACTTTCATACTTTGATGGCCTTATGTAGTGAAATGGTGTTTTATTGGACTTTGGAAAATGAAGCCTAGTGACCTAATGGAACCTTGAATGGCTGGACTCCGGGTGGAGTTGACTGACATAAAACATGATGAAATGAGCTTTTATAGTTAATGTATGCTCAGCAAGACACATGAAGGTGGGCCAACAAATATTGATATTTTGAGAAGGGATGGGGTTTTAACTTGGGCTACCATCAGTGAGTAAATTTTTACATGATGGCTTAGGTGGAATGAAAAAATTTTAGAATGGGACCCTAATATGATATGAAAAGAGGATTTTTGATCATTAATGGCAGTATGCAAATACTGATTCTAACATTATTGAAGCCTTATCAATGCCTGACATAACCCATAGGCGTTGGAGAAGGCATGTTAGAACTTGGAGAAAGTTTCAACAAAGTTTGATTGTGTTTTGATTGCTTTCGGGGCTTGGAGATAGGGTAACATAGTCTGTGTGTAAAATAATTTCATTATAATGCACTTCACGAAGGGGAGAAGTGTGTTACTTTCTACAAACATAGAAAATAAAAAACTGAGGTCTAAAACATGGTTTTTCCCACGATAATATTGCAGAAGGTTCATTTGATCTTGTTAAAGCTTCCTATCAATAAATCCATGGGATTTTCTCTTGGTATCGACAAGGGATAAAGGTTATAAAAGGAGAAGGTGATGGGTCAGTTCTCCGTGCAATTCTTGAGTTTCTTGTGTTTTATCTTATATAGGTGTGGCATGTGCACTAGGGAGAAAGGATGAGGTATAGAATTAAGAGATATGAGTTAAATAGATCTACTCATGTTAATTTGTTTGTTGTAGTTGTAGTAGTGGGAAAATAGAACAAATCTATGATGTGTTATGTCTAGTTTCTAATACAGGAAGGAATGAATGAGTCTTGTTCTGAACAGTGAGCATATGTTTTCACATCAATTATTTAGATATGCCCTTTATATATTGGTATTTTATTTATAACCATTAAAAACGAAGATCAGTGTTAGAAAAAGATCAGTCAGATGTTTTGAAAATATATATATATGTATAGAGATCATTGTGTTACTTTATATAGGATTGAGCAATGCATGTTGTAGGGTTTTGAGACCATTTTGCAGTGACTGTTGAAAGGGTTTTGTAGAGACAGAGAGGTTTTTTTCTTGTATGATGTTCTATGTTACTGAAGAGATCTTCATATGTAGATCAATGAAATTTTTGTCTAAGTTTTTGGCAAAGATCATCATTTCACAAGGATATATGCACTAGTGATTCAGTGAATAGGGATTCGATGATTTGCATGGTAGGGGCTCATTTTGTTTAACTCTTCAAGGCTTATACGTTGGACTTGTAACAAATTTATTTATGACCTCATATTGAACTAATTTAACTTGTTGTTGTGTGTTGATTGTTTGACCTATTGAAGGAATTAAGTAACAGAGAAGTCATTGTTGACATATCTATACTTGGATGTTTGATTGTTGTTGATTGTGTGTGTTGTAATCCGGGAGACAGTTCCTGGCTGCGGGGAACCAATGCCTGAGACATATAAAAGAATGATTAAAACTTTAAAATATGTGGCCAAAGCAATAGGCCATAAGAGCTTGTAATGAATCTTCTAGTTCTGAAACATATCCTTAAAACCAAACTAGCCAAAATAGATGAGGGTTTCAGGACTTCGATTAAAGGTGGCTAGAAGAAGAATGATGATGAACAAAGTTTAATAACCCGGGCAATTAAAAATCTGAGTGTTAACCCTGCAGAAAAAGTGATGGAAAAAGCCTAAGACATGGAGGAATTTGTAGCATAGTGGAGCCTAGTAAGACTCCTTAAATTTGAAATGTGAGTATTGTTCAAAATAAATTTACATTCATAACTTAAAAATATATACTGGTTCATTAAGCACATGCTAGCAAGAAGAAGAAAAAAAATAAAAAATAAAAATAAAAATTAACAAATAAAAACATATAAAAAGAAAAATAATTTTACAATTACCCAAAAAAAAACTAAAATCAACCTTGATTTGTATTTTCAATTTCAGAAAAATTTCTCCATTACCTCTTGAAATACAAACTCCAAACCCCTAGTTCCTCTCTCCCTTCTTCTTATTTTTGCCATGTTCTTGTTAGTTTTCAATACTAATTCTTGAACAATTATATCACTATTGCTTTGGGAGAATTTACAATAAAAGTTACAAAATATTAATTTAATATTATATATATAATATTAAATATAAAAATGCGTGTTTTATAAAATACAACTTCGACCCATTCTTCAACTTCGACAAAATATGATGTTTGGGCTTTTGTCTCATTTTAAAACATATGCCGTAGTCTAATGGGAAGAATTGCCCCCGAAAGTTATGGAAATTCTAGTTATATTTAGAGAAAATCCAACAAGGATTTTTGTAAATCCAAGTTATAGTTGTTAAACTTCAAAATTTTAAGTGTCCTAGAAGTTTTTGATGGTGCTGAATCGATTTCCACCATCAAAAATACGATTCAAACACCGCTTCTACAAGATTTTTTGAAATTTTTTTGTCAGGATTTCGGGCATTTTTAACTGTCCAAGCAATTCTTCTGCCTCTGTAGACCACGCCAAAACATATAAATAAAAAATAGTCAGGAGTACGTGCGAGCTCCCAATCTTTGTCTTTATGCACATGATAGAGGATTAATGTTGATGTGGGTCCCAACTCCGTCACGTATACGTCTGCAAACCTTGGGGGCTTTTCTCAAAACAGAAACCGTTTTCGGAACCTCCCTTCGTGTCTTCTGGAATAGAGGAAGAGTTCACCCGGCATGAACCCTAGCCCTCGATTTTCAGATTAGTGGTCTGGGTAAACCACTTCTCGGGGTCCCTTCCTCATTTAAATCTTGAATTATTTGATGAACCGGAATTCCGTTGATCTGGGTTCAGACCCTTTCAAGCCGTCGATTTATAACTTTCCATTGTCTTTGTTTTCCAGTATGACGCTGATCAGCAAAGCAAGCTACAAATAACTTTCCTTGGCATATTCATACGACGGTAATCATCCCCAAGTGAAGACGATACTCATAAATCAACCCCAGTCAAGGACCAACCATAGGCACCTCCTCCTTGGCAAACCATAAGCACATGAATATTCTCCATCTAATGGTAAAAAATGCATTTGTGAGCCTTCTCTTTGCACTGGTTCCATCATGACTCGATGCATGCTCATCCACACGCTGCCTTCTCCACAAATTTGTGACCTTTTACTTAGGGAAATCATGTCATATGGTTGGTTCTGGTCTTGTTTTACAATGTTGGAAATACTCCCATATTTGTGGGACAAAAATGTAATATATAATTTATAATACTAATTACACACATACTCCTTTCTCGACCATGAGCGTCTCCCTTGGCACCTTGTGTAGGTGGTTGTTTGGTGTCTGTGGACTTGGTGAACTAAAAAAACAAATTGTTTTTGTTGTCAATGGGTAGACTTGGTGTTTGACTTGTTTTGGTATATGTAGACTTGGTTAACTAAAAAAACAAATTGTTTTTGTTGTCGATTGGTAGACATGGTGCTTGACTTGTAAATGTTGTTGATGACATTCCATGCCATATGTTTGGAATGGACTATGGCCTCTAGTCAAATTATAAAGAAAAAACAAAAACTTTTTTTTATAGAAACCGAGATCACCAATATGACTTATAAACCTACTTTTGGTGTATTTAAAAAAAAAATTATGTCATGTGCCATTGTTAACCAGTGATGCTCCAAAAGCTTTATTAGCAAAAGCCCCAGTAAACTTTTTAATTTTAATTTGTTCAAAGATTTTGACTGCAAAATATTTGATTTTTCAAATCGTGCAAGATTGATCTACAACATGTTGCCTTTAATTGGGGATAGCGTTTTATCTGCAAAGCCCTGAGAACCGCAAGTTTGTAGTATTTATTGGGCATGGAGTCTAGATAAAAACTGAAACTGCTCTCAATTAGCTCTGAAATTTGTAGAAATGAAACCTTTTTGAAACGTTTATTCTTTCTTCTACAAAGTGAAACAAAACTTATGTTGACTAAAAAATTGCCCAGTATGTGAGTTTATTTATGTTCAACTCTTACCTATATAAAAAGTTGATTTTGATCTAAGTGTAATCCACTTTCCAATGGTACGAGGACAACATTTAAATGTTGGACCTTATGCATGTGTACTCCTAAAATCTATAAGAACTTCAAACAACAAATTTGATACATACCCCAGAATGAATATCTATTAATGACCAAAGAAAGATGTCATGTAGTCAGCTATTGGTCATAAAATGCACGAGAGAAAAATTTATTTTCCTAGTTTTCTTGAACAATCTCTTAACATTGGTATTTTTCATAGGGAAACCATAGTCCTTTTTAGCTCTTCAACTTTGCTCTCTTCCTGAAAAGATTGATGTTAATTATTTTCTTCTCACTTGCCTGCGAGCAATTTCTTTTAAAATACTGCAACAAAGTCGTCCTCATCTTATTCACATGAATTATAAATAGGATCGTTTTCTATAAAACCAAGACCCTCATATGAAAAATAATAATCATATTTTGGAGCACAGTAAGATATACGAAATAGGACCTTTGAGGGTTAGTTTGCATGTGAATTATATATATATATATAATTTTTTTTTTCTCTGGAGCATATATATTCAGAAAAAATACAAATGAGGTTATTTTTTAAGAAACCCAGAAAAAGAGAACACCCAAAGTGAAGACAACAACTGAAGATTTACAACCAAAGACACGTTCTTGTCACCCTCAATAATCAATTCAAAAATCTTCAAATAAAACAGAGGGAAGATATTTCAATTATATCATTGCTAACAATGCCAATTTGATGTTGTAACCCCGAAGATAGTTCGTGGCTATGGGGGATGCCAATTTGGTGTTGTAACCCCAAAGATAGTTCGTGGCTATGGCGGATGCCAATTTGATGTAGTAACCCCAAAGATAGTTTGTGACTATGGGGGAACTGGTGTCTGGGACATCTAAAAGATTGATTAGAACTTTAAAATATGTGGCCGAAGGGATATGCCATGAGAGCGTTCAACAAATCTTCTAGTTCTAAAACTCATCCTTAAAACTAGAATGACCAAGGTGGATAGAAGAAGAATGGAGATGAACATAGTTTAATAACTGAGGCAATGAATCTAAGTGTTAAGCTTGCAGGAAGAGTGATGGAAAAGGCCCAAGATATGGAGAAATTTCCAGCATGGTGGAGTGCGCATTAATAATCTCTAAATCTGAAATGGTGGAGCGCGGATTAATAATCTTTAAAACTGAAATGTGAGTATTGTTCAAGATAAATTGACATTCATAACTTAAAAATATTACGCTAGCAGGAGAAAAACATTAACAAATGAAAACACATAAAGAAAAATATAGTTCTAACTTACCTCAAGAACGGGAATCAAAATTGATTTGTATTTTCTTCATTACATTGCCTCCTGGGATATAGACTCTGAATTGCCTAGACATTCCTCTTTCCTTTTTGTTTATACCCAAACTTAACTATCAATTTTAAAACTGACTTCTTTGACAATTATAAAATTATTTGTTTTTTTAAATAGTAAAAATTACAAATAATAATATATAGAGATATTAGATATATATAATATTAAATTAAAAAAAAAAAATCTTTAATTTTATTAAATAAAATTCGACTTTTTGAAATTTTTATAATATATATATTTCTGTATTTTAAACCCAAACAAAAACATTTATTATTAGAGATTTCCTAAATAATACTGTGTGACATGAACCAATCACACATATTACAAAATGTTATTCCAAAAATCTCAAACAATATGACAAACGGCAAATGTGTCCTATCACTCAAAAACATATATATTAAAAAGGAGTACGTGTGAGGCCGGCTTTGTCAAATGCTACATGACGCTGAGCTAAAGGTGCATCGGACGTTGCGACAACTGATAGTGCGTGGGTCCCTTTGTTGTCCTCATGCAGGAGATGGCAAAACCACATGTGGCTTTTGGAAACCATAAACTGAACTCCGGGACTGTCACACTGGTAAGTGGTTTTTGAATGTAAGGGCTCGGGATAAGGTGTGGTCGTTGATGTGTAGATAAGAGGTTTGGGGCAAACTGCTCCTCGATGGCTGTCTTCAGCATAACCTCCGAGCACTTTAAACTATCAGAACCTCATTGATCTGGGCATGAATCTTTCAAGACGTCAATTTGTTTGAGATCTACCTGTCAGTCAAACCAACCTGAGATTCTACAAAAACTCGGGTAGCATCGAAGCATAAAACATAGTTTTCTTGTGCTAGATGTACATCATCAAATATAATGCAGGATAGTGCTTCAAAACCACATTTTGATGCTTCTGGATGACGAGTAGTAATATAAAACAAAGATGAAACTGCGCATTGAGCAACATTTGGGTTTGTAGTTTCAGTCTTTATTTTCTTCAAAGTTATGTTAGCAATGTTACGCTGGTGTTGCTTTCAATTGTGATAATTCTCACATAATGTTTAAACTATTTTTTTGAATGATTGTGTAGATTATCTTTCGGATTTATCGCATTAGGTTTGTTTTGATCAACTTTCAACCCAGCAACAGTAATTCATCTTCAAAATGTGAATAATGCTCTCTCAATAAAAACCATTTGCAATATTGACATGAAGTCATCCTCTGGTTAACGTTTCTCCTTTAATATCAAACTATGCCCAAAGGAAATGAGAGATTTGTTTCTTTAATGATACAACAATAATTATTTGTCAAGTTGAGAATTCAGAAAGTCAACCTGCCAATCATCGCTGTGGATTTTATTTGATTGTCAATATTCTACCTTTGCATTGGTGGCATGTGTTGAGAAGGAGGCAGATTCATAGCATGCATGTTAACCATATGTTCTTGCATATAAGCACCCAGAATGTGGGTAGTTCTCGGTGAAGGCCTTGACATATGTACCGGTGAATCTGACATCTCAAACAAGAAGATCTTGTGGTTGCATGTATTGGAAAACTTGATTAAGGGGCGGAGGCGGGGCCGGGGGCGGATCGTTCCACTGTAGGCTTTGGATAATTGAATATGCATGCAATCCCATGCTTACAGTAACCTATATGCATATAAAATGGTCATTCTTTCTCTCCCTGACGAATGGGAAGGCCCAAAAAGTTGAACTGTTTGTTCCTGCAGTGGGAATGATTCTTCACCAGAGATATAATATTTATAACTCACATGTCTCCAGCTGCTCGGCGAATATCCTGTTTAATCACGTGAGAGCTACAAACATCTCATAGCTCAGATGAGGACTATTTGGCCTATCATGTGGAGAGAATTACAATGGCATTAAACCACGCAATCACCCCAAAAGTTTCTGTAGTAGTGAGCAATAGTGAAAGATCTCCATAATCTCTACTCTGCATATCCAGCTGATCAAAATACAAAACAATATCGGTGGGTGTTCTCTATATAAAATAATTGAGTGATTTAAGAATTTGTTCTTTACGATGTTGATTATCAAAGGAAGATAGAAATAACTTTCCTTAGTAGATTCATATGACGGTAATCATCCCTAAGTTTAGACGATACTCATAAATAAATCCCAGTCAAGGACCGACCATAGGCACCTCCTCCTTGTCAAACCATAGGAACGTGAATCTTCTCTATGTAATGATAAAAATTTCATTTGTGAGTCTTCTCTTTGCAATGGTTCCATCATGACTTATGCGTGCTCATCCACGCGCTTCCTTCTCCACAAATTCATGACCTTTTACTCAAGGAAATCATGTGATATGTTGGCACTTTTTGTTTTACAATGTTGGGAATAGTCCCACACATGTGTGACAACAATTTAATGTATAATTTATAATACCATTATACACATTTTTGGTCAGCCCGTTGTGCATAGTGTATATACCCCTTCCTCGACCACGGGAGAATATACCCCTTCCTCGACCATGGGCTTCTCCCTTAGCCCTTTGTATGGGTGTTTACTTGGTGACCCCTTCCTCGACCATGGGCTTCTCCCTTAGCCCTTTGTATGGGTGTTTACTTGGTGACTATGGGCTTTTCCCTAAGCCCCTTGTATGGGTAAGAAGCCCATAGCCCCTTGTACGGGTGCTTACTTGGTGATTTCTATGCAGATCATAGCCGAAGCCCTTTGTATGGGTGCTTACTTGGTGACTTCTATGCAGATCATAGCCGAAGCCCTTTGTATGGGTGCTTACTTGGTGACTTCTATGCAGATCATAGCCCCTTGTATGGGTTTTTCTATGCAGATCATACAAGAGTTGGTGACTTCTATGCAGATCATAGGCCCTTGTATGGGTCTTTCGTATGGGTTTTTCTATACAGATCATACAAGAGTTGGTGACTTCTATGCAGATCATAGCCCCTTGTATGGGTCTTTCTATGCAGATCATACCGTCTTGTATGGGTGCTTACCCCTTGTATGGGTCCCCTTAGCCCTTGTATCGGTCCCCTTAGCCTCTTGTATGGGTGCTTACCCCTTGTATGGGTCCCCTTAGCCCCTTGTATGGGTGCTTACGGGTCCCCTTAGCCCCTTGGTATGGGTGCTTACTTGGTGACTTCTATGGCCCCTTGTATGGGTCCCCTTAGCCCCTTGTATGGGTGCTTACTTGGTGACTTTTATGCAGATCATAGCCCTTTGTATGGGTGCTTACTTGGTGACTTTTATGCAGATCATAGGTCTAATGTTTTTGTAGGTTGTATGCAGTTCATAGATCATAAATACATCATAGGTCTAATGTTTAGGTCCAATGTTTTCGTAGGTTGTATGCAGTGCATGATCATAAATACATCATAGGTCTAATGCTTTCGTAGGTTGTATGTAGTGCATAGATCAATACATTGATCATAAACACATCATAGGACTAATGTTTTTGTAGGCCATATGCAGTGTATAGATCATAAATACATTATAGGTCTAACATTTTCGTAGGTTGTATGCAGTGCATAGATCATAAATACATCATAGGTCTAATGTTTTCGTAGGTTGTACGCAATGCATAGATCATAGGTCTAATGTTTTCGTTAATGTTTTCGTAGGTTGTATGCAGTACATAGATCAGAAGTATTTATGACAAATCAAAGGCGTTAAACTAATTGTTATGGTTGTAGGGACAAACCTTAAGTTTTTTGAGGTTATATGGAGAATTGGATATAGGTCTAATGTTTTTGTAGGTTGTATGCAGTGCATAGATCATAGGTCTAATGTTTTCGTAGGTTGTATGCAGTGCATAGATCAAAAGTATTTATGACAAATCAGAGGCGTTAAACTAATTGTGATGGTTACAGGGACAAACCTTAAGTTTTTTGAGGTTATATGGAGAATTAAACTAATTGTGCTGCATATGGAGAATTAAATTAATTGTGATGGTTGCAGGGACAAACTTTAAGTTTTTTGAGGTTATATGGAGAATTGGACGTAGAAGATGGGCCATGAATTGCTTCAAATCTTTATTAGTGATATGTTGTTGTTGTCTTGCTTATAAGTTTGATTAATGATTTTTTTAAAGCTTGCTGATGTATCTTTTCAGATTCGGAACTTTGAATTGTAACAATGATTTATGAGTCACAATGATGATGTATGTTAAGGAGTTTGTTGGTAAATGTTTAATTGATTCAGAGGATATATGGAGAATTGGACCTAGAAGATAGGCCATGAATTGCTTCAAATCTTTATTAGTGATATGTTATTGTTGCTTTGCTTATAAGTTTGGTCAATGATTGTTTTTGAAGCTTGCTAATATATATTTTCAGATTCGGAACTTTGAATTGTAACAATGTCACAAGGATGATGTATGTTAAAGATTTTGTTGGTACATGTTTAATTGATTCAGTTTGAGAATAGTATCTTCTTTTTACAGCCGAGAAGTGTTGGCAGTTGTGTTTGATTAGAGTGCAAATAATTCTTTGGTGTATTGTGGGGTTTGAACGATTGTGAAGGTGGTACTAATTTGAACGATTGTGAAATGTGGATCCCAAGAAGTTACAGGGAGTGGTTGCTTCTTTCCAGTAGCAGTTGGAAAAACTAAGTGAAGGTAAGTGCCTTAAGCAAGGAAAAGACAACATACTGTCAAAATCCTACACTTGTATAAGATTAAATAATTTTTGGAAAAACTAAGTGAAGGTAAGTGCCTTAAGCAAGGAAAAGACAACATACTGTCAAAATCCTACACTTGTATAAGATTAAATAATTTTAAGAGAACGCACTATCAAAATCCTAAAAATCGATTGTTTTCTCTCATTTTGAATTTCTACTTAAAAATCCCTTATATATTGATGGTATGTTGTACTTATTATGATTTTTTTTTTAATCTTATATTGAATGCTAATCATAGTTACTAAATATTCTTGATGTGTTATTAATAAATTAATGATTTAAAAAAAACAAGGTTATTCATAGTTACTAAATATTATTAATGTGTTAAATTTATTGATTAGAAAAACAATTTTTAAATTAATGATTTAATAAAATTTTGAAAAATAAAAACATAAATAAAATTTGATTGAGCATGAAATATTGATTCACCCCACTGTTTCTAACAGTTCAGCCAATACATTCACTTCAGTAGTACAACCATTCTTATCATGCAACTCTGGTTTAGCAGCCCTAGAGTTACATGAAAACCTAACATTTTCGAACACCCTTCACCCTAAATACTCTGAATCATATGAGTCTCAATCCCATTTTGACTGTGGACGTGAAAAAGACTACGTAACGCCGATCTCTGTTGAAAGTTGAAACATCGAATTCAGAGGAAATGGACACTTACGAAACATCGGAGTCAAAGGAAATGTTGGACTCATACGAAACATCAATAATTGTTGGTGAGCCAAGAATTTATTTTTGTGTGATGAGGCCGCAACTCAGTGTAGATTTGGATAGGCAGTCTATTTATTCCTGGTGCTTTGAACCTTTTGTCCCACTTCACATAGTGTGGCATCACTACGGCCCACCCTAAGGTTTCTGCTATCGACCATAAGGAAGACTAGTTCCTGCAATATTGAGCAAAAATATTGCTCATCATATTCTTCAACTTCTTGATGGCAACGACCTCATTTAAAACATATGGCAATGGGAAAAAATTGAAGTGGCACATGACTTTCCTTGCAACCATGGGTTCCACCAGACACACATTTTCGAATGGGAAACAACATAACCAGGTTATCCATTATCTCTGAAGAGACATAAAAATAGTCATAGTCATCAGAATGTACAGTTCCGACTAACATAGACAGAAATTTTATGGGATTAGTATTAAATTAAATTTAAATATATTAAAATAAATAAGTATTAGATTAATAATAAGAATAAAAAATAGAAATTAATATATAATATTTTATTTATAATAATAATAATTTAAGGAGGATGAAAGGAGAAAGAAGAAGAAGAGTTGGGTTTGCAAAGAAGAAGATCACAATCGACCTGCAGAATTCATACTTATAAAAATTGATAAGTGATATGTATAGCTGAAATCATAAAAATTGATAAGTGACATGTATAACTAAAGATAATCTTACTTATGATAAAGATAATCCTACTTACCATGTTTTGAGGACAAAGCATCCCTTAAGAAGGCCACAATGTAACAAACATAATCATAATAATAATGAATGAAAAGGTGTAAATGTGTGTCCTATCAAAGAGACATATTTTTATATGAAAGGGCACCCTACCTAGTGTTCACATCGGGGTCCTCATTTGTAACATCAATATTCATTCTATCATCTTATCAATATATATTGTTTACAATACCTTTGTGTTCAAAAAATGTATTCAAATACATTTTATGTACAGAGATCTACCGTGGTGGTTTACTATACCTTCTATTTTATAACAAAACATTTTATTAATCTCTACCCTTTAACTAATAAGTTTAGTAATTAGTTTATCATTTATCTTAATAACTTTCAAGTAGCTTTAAGTATAATGAACCATTTATGCATGGTTTTTAATGTGTTTTTTACTTAAGGACATATCAAAATATTTTCTCCACTAGATAAGGCATTTTCCTTATAAACAAAGAGAAAAATACCTTAATACTTTTCTATGTTTGAATTTCAAAAATATTGAAATACTTACTGTACATAACACGAGGTTGAATAATTATATTAATCATTAGAATACTAATATAAAATAATAAGCGTTTTCCTTTCATGCAAATTATTTATTGCCAAGTGTTTTCTCATCTAAAATGATTTATAATTCTTTGCTTTGTTGTTACATTGTTTTTCGTTTACCTTAATCTTGTGTAACCACCCTCTTATTTTTCTTTAGCTATGCATATCCACTTTTCATGTTTCCACTTAACTTAGAGCTCGTAACAACTCTTTTTACTAGTAAGGGGTCATTTTTTTTGTAAATTTATTCAAGTGATTTCTATTTATAACAAAAGATGTTACATAGGGAACCTTTCATACCAACAAAATACGTACTAACCTAGAGGATCATGCTTGCCCTCCAGGATAAACATAGTCACAAAAAAACTACTATTAGCAAAAATTGCAATATAGGAGTATCCTACTGAAATGTACGAATGCTGGGAACTATGACATAATCTACTAAGAACCTCTAATTACCTTAAGGCTTTGACTGAGCCATGATAAATACCATAAATTCAAAGTGCTAAATTTGAAGTAACATAGTATACCACCATAAACCATTGGAAACACAAACAAAACAAACATGAGATTGGTTACCAAAAAACAAGTTCCCTAGAATAGGAAAGAATAGTACAAATAACATGGTGGACTTATTAGTCCAAAATGATGACTGGTGAATGAGGAGATTAGTTTGTGTGAGCAGTGTTCTAAATTGGAGAATTGATGAATACAACCTCCTCCTGATGGTCATTGGAGCCAATCTCTCAGTCTGATACCACAAAATGTTCCATTCTATTCAATTTGACAACACAATCATACAAATTATATCTTATGTCCCTCAGGATTCTCTTGATCTCCTCCTGACCTGCAAAAAGCTTGCATTTGTCCACCTACTTGTTGTGAATAACTATGATAAGAAGTCTTTCCAATTATCAGTGCAAGGTGATAGAATGAAGGACGTGAAGTCTTCTCCTCCTAAGATTCCCTGGATTGAGAACCCACTTGAGGTTGTTGCCTACAATCTCTATCAAAATAGTATTTGTGATCCCTGAACTCCCTTGCTTCCAAGTGTAAAATTTCCTTTTTGACCTCGAGAGGAGTTGAGTCGAAAAAATAAATTAGCCACATATTCCCATCCAAATAGACACTTTTGTCATGAAGAGGATGCCCCAGGTGTGACATCCCTGTGGCTAGGTAGTCGTTGACGAGGAGCCATATAGGCATATGACCTGTAAGAAACCCAAGAGACTATGAATCTAAAATACTGACTGAGTGGTGACTAACGACAGGATGGTAAGCCCTTGGTATGACATGAACCTAGACCCAATAATAGAACCATAGATAAGTATATGTCGGTAGAAGAAGATAAGTTGGAACCCACAACAAACCCAAACTACTACCTGCCCAAACTTTTAGAAACCCCAACCTGTATGTGAACCAGGAGTTGCAAGAGTTAGAAAAGTTAGAGACACTGGGGTTTTAGTGAGACCATGACCATTTTCATAATCAAATGGAGAAGGTAACAAGGTACCACACTCCACAGACCAACATTGAGAAACTGAATGAAATCCCAATAAGGTAAGAGGTTTGAAGTATTGTTGAGGGTAAGAATTCCACCAATTCAAAGGATGGACAAGTTCCCAAGTTGTGTAAAAAGAGCACAAAGAATATTGACACCTATGAAGAAGTAAGACAACCTGGAAGAGAGTTGATAACTTGACAATTAAAGACTATGGGACACAGTGTTACCTAGATCTCTGAAAGACAATGACACAACCCTACAATGACCAACCGAGGAGAGAATAGTGAAAACAAACCTCAAGAGCCTGTAGCACCATATTCTTCTGGCCACCATAGAGAAATTAACAATTTAGTATTAAAGTCCTCAACAATGGAGCCAGAACGACTCCGCCACCTTGAAACCAGGTTGTATCATATATAGTATAACACAAACATGGGCAATCAAATTCGATAAGTGAGCTGAGAATCATGAGTTCTCCACAACAAGGGCCAAGCATATGACTCGAACCGGTACTCAACCATCCCAAGACGCCTCTGCATGGTAAGCTCATAAATGGGCTTTCCTCGACTGCCATAGAAATCCCCTTCTGCAACCAATCCTTCATGAGAGGGCCGATCCATTTCATAGAAGACATAAATAATTTCCTTTCCAAAACCATTATCGTATACATATCCACACCCTCCCAGTGGCTAGTATTTAATTTGAATGAGCATGGGTAGGTGGAGCAAGGTGTATGAGTCGTGGAATCATCACACATGGGCCATGTGGAGTTGGGCTTAAAGTCAAGCTCTATCATAGAGAGTCGCCACCCCATTAACCAAGCATAATACCCGCATGCAAATTATGACTACTTCCGGAAAACCAACATCGAGAAAAGACCTCATTTTCATTATGCATCCTATCGAGATTTAGTTATTGGTAAGGGATCTTATTCCATACTTTCAATGTTCTTGTTACCTGGAATTTCAATTTTTCTTATTATTCTTTCAGTTTAATTAGGATAATGTACTTTTTAATAAATTAATTTAGAAAGATGATTGAAATCTCACAAAATGGTGGCCATGAAAGTTCATTGCAATGTCTTTATGTGTTTTCCTCTCATTGTTATTATCAAAAGTGTTGACATACAAATATACTTACAATTGTGTTAATTCATTTCGAATAAATATAAAAATGCATGGTGTGGTTGTAATTTTATTAGAATAAAAACGAATAATTAATAATATTTTCGAAATATTTTATTTAAATTTATATTGACAAAATTCTCTCTCTCTCTCTCTCTCTCTCTCTCTCTATATATATATATATAGTTATATGTTTTTGTTTGTTAGGTAATGTGAGTTTTTAGATGAGTGACAAGCATAACTTATGGTTTGAGTAGCCATGACCTAGGGGCATCTAAGCTTTCAAAATCACCTAGGTATCATACCAAGCCTAGGCCACACCAATCCTTAGCATGGTTTGATTTTTTCCCACAGAGTTTTGAACTGGTGATCTTTTCACCACGAAGTACCCTAAGTGAACACTCATGCCACCTCCTATTCTATGCCTTGTAGGCTAGAATAAATATATTTATAGTTAAGATTAGAGATATACATATTTCTTAATCATTCAAACTCACTTCTTAGTAGATGATTTTAGTTAAATAATTCAATATTTATGATGAAAATCTATTTCCCATTTTAAATTTCTATTAAATTTTAAATTTAATACAAAATAAAAGTTATTCTAAAAATTCGAATTTATATAAACACTATTTAAACATAAATAATAAAATACTTAATTACTATATAATAATTTTATAATATAAAGGAAGATTATTTTTACCCTTCTAGGGTTTTCAAGATCTCTTTATAATCAAAAGTTTTCATAAACCCTCATGGCAGTCCATAATATCTCATAGAGGGATTTTTCATTTATGCTTGCAGATATGTTGTCGAGAGATTGTGTGCTAGATTCACCAACTTGTTATCAAATCTTTGTCAAGCTCCCCTCTGAGCGGTCACTACTCATTAGGTTTTTCTCTTCAAATATGGTTCAAGATATCAAGTTTTATTTAGAGCTCCGAGTGAGTATTCCCTTAGGCATGCAACACCCCCCTTTTCAAGGCAAGCTTTTAGATGATGGAAATCCTCTCTAAATGTACAATATTGGTAAAGATGTCATTATTTTCACGGTTCTTCGTCTACAAGGGAGGACTGGAGGTAAGTAGTTAGATGATGGTAATCCTCTCTCAATGTACAATATTGGTAAAGATGCCATTATTTTCATGGTTCTTCGTCTATGAGGGAGGATTGGAAGATGTCATTATTTTCATGGTTCTTCCTCCTATCAGACTTTCTCTTATAAAGATGTTGTCCATGCTCGAACCCCACCCAAGGAAGATGAGGCCAAAATGGCTCTTGGGCCATTTTGGTGGAAAATATGAGGAAGTTCCTTCCCTAGAAATTTCTCACTCAGATCTAGAGGATCTTCATCAGGTGTATTCAGAGATAATCCTAATTTTCCAAGTTAATGGCTTCTATCCCCGCACGATTGATCTCTACCAATGGATCCATGCCATATGGACAAAGGATTGTAAGGTTATTTTTTGCTCAAGGCGATTCTTCATTGTGTTATTTGCAGAACTAGAAGATTATCAGAAAGCTTAATCTAAAGGGCCCTGGTTTTGAGGTAATGCTAGATTGCTTTTAACCCCTTGGTTCCCATATTTTCACCCATCTAGAACTGTCATTACGAAGATGTCAATATGGATCAGGATTCCTAATTTTCTAGCTCACTTGTGGCACTATACAAATTTTCAGGGCATTGGAGACACTTTGGGTCATTACCATACTAATGATGTCTCTTGTGGGAAACTTGGTGTATATACTTATGGATAAATTTGTGTTGAAATTCATATCAGCAAAGGGTTTCCAAATCAAATTAATTTAAAATCAACAATTTTCATTGGACCTAGGATTTGGATTATGAGAATAATGCATTTTGTTGCCACTTCTATCAACCAACATGCCATTTATACAATTCGTGCCCAATGTTTATTTCTCAATAGAAGCAGAACATCTACAATTCTAGATCTATTAATTGGAAGCCTTGCAAAATGTCCTCTAGTGGATGGCAATGCCTCCTCTACGTTAGAAAAGGCTGATGAAGAAACTGATGATGAAATCCATTTAGGGGACAAGGTGCAAGGCACATTGACTCCTAGCATGGATCATGCTCCTTCAACAAGCATAAATATATTGAATTATAATGCTTCTTTGGGTATATTGAAACGAACTCATGAGTCATCTTTTTCAGAATCTGATAAGGAATCTCTCTCGACACTTAATGATAATATGTAGATCACTTTGATCAAACTACCTTCAAAAATTTGGACCAAGGTTTTGAAAAAGAACGGGAAAAAAGATCGACTTAAGAATGAACCCTAATTTCAGTAATTCATCTCTTTAGTTTTTTCTTTTGTCCTTTATATCTTCTTTTCTACTCAAAGTATCAATTATCTCTACTTAAATATCATTAATACAAGCCAATATTGAGTAAAAAACGAGGGATGATAACAAATTATATAAATTTTTTTTATTTTTAATAAACAAAATATTTAGACTTACAAAAAATATATATTTATTTATAATAAATTATATATTATAAGACTTACAAACAAAATATCTATTTATAATGAAAGCTTAAAAAGTATATTCTTTCGTGATCTCCCATTCTTGACCTAAATGGTAATTTAAGCATTTACTATCGAAGCCTACCCTCAATGATAATTTATCAGGTACTCGTTAAGCTTTGGATGGAGAATGTTTTTTTAGATCCTCTACAAATACCATATGAATGTTATATGAATGTTATATGCCTTTAATACGATAATTGTGGGCAGCATTGATGTATAAACTATTTCTCTTGCCTTTGAATTAAGTCTCAAGCATTCATTTTCATAGGCGAGATCATTTAAATGTGTGTAGAGATTTATAACAACTAAATTTTTCAAATTTTGTTTAAGATTTTTTTAAATAATATAATTTAAATAGTTTATATTTTTAAGTTAGGTAAGTATTAACTACCACCATCACTATGGAATGATTGTGTAAAGATATGATGGAATGATGTAAAGATATAATGAATGAGGAATTTGTCAGATATTTTATTTTTAATAAAAGAGTTATTAAATTTATATAGATTTAATGTTTTAATTGGTTTTTAGGATTATGAATATATTTATGCATTCAAAAATTTATTTTGTGTAAAGAAAAATAACAAGTTTATCAAAAATTTTATTACTTATTTTAGTGAAAAAATGTAAAGCAGTTTAATATTTCCTTTCTAAAGTATGTGATGAAAGAAAGGTATTCATTATTTAACCATGTACAAGGTGGTTTATTCAAAGCCAAACATGTGTCAACAAATTAGGGGATCAAGGTTGACAATGTTAATTTGTGTTTCTTCCTAGCGATTAACTTGGACTAAATCAATGCAAGCCATAGCTAACCTAATTCTTGAGATAGAGAGGGTATTCATCCTCACTCATTATGTATATCATCATTCATTTTGGACCTTCTTCTATAATGTAGTTGATTTTCTATTATATAAATGTGAACATTTGTGAATAATTAGCTAAATAGTTCTTTAGATTGGACTCTTTTTCACGGGGCTTCCTTCAATGAACCTCTGACATATCACGTGCATTCATGGCATACGAAACAATGCCCTTAATTTGACTATGTATTGGACAATATCTCTAAAAATCACATTATTTAACCCTATACCAATATGAACCCAATATACCTTCCCAATCTAAAAAACCCTACTTTAACTAGATATTGTAGGTATCAATTTTTTTACTAACATTTTTAAAACTCCTTTATATTTATCATTAACTTTGAGCTCCGTTTTTTATACCTACCGATATAAAAACCCTTTACTCCTTATTATATGCTCAATATTTTATGTCAATTTTCCTTCAATATATATCCCCAATATAAATGCACATAGTATGATATTTCTCCCAATAAAACCCCATATTTTCTGAAAATCAAACTCATAATTGTTTTCATCCACTTTAATCTTATTAAATAATAAATATAATTTTTATTGTTTAAATCAAAAAATATAATTTTTTTATTAAAACAATATTAAGTATTGCAACTTTACAATTAATAATTTGATTTTCTATTATTTTATAATTTATTATGATTTATTCATCCTATATACACGTAATTTCACAAATGTGCTTCGTTTAATTTATAATTTAACTTCTCAAGCACACTCTTAAATCACTTTTTACACCTTGTTTGGTTCGTGATTTAACTTTTCAAACACACTCTTCAATCACTTTTTGCAATTTCATTATTATACTACTAATTTCATTAATCAACTATCATATAATTAATCAGCTATTAAACAAAATATCCTTTTTTAATATCCCTTTTCTTATGATGGCTATTTCTTAAATCACTTTTGCAATTTCATTGTTAAACCGTTCAATTAATTCCATTAATCAACTCTTATATTGGAATTAATATTTTATTTTATTCAATAATAATATCCCTGTCATATTGTTTATATAATTACTAACCTTGTGCCTTAGTTTAATTAGCACAAATCATCAAATTCCCATAGGCTCATGATGAATGTGATGTTACAAAGGTCATTTGGCCGGTGGCATTCGTGTATCTCATATATATTACCTAACATAATCTCTATAAAAAATCGTTCACAACCATGGATATCTTACTTTATCTTTAGCTTAATCACATAACCTATATAAAAATTGTTCACACCCATAGATATCTTACTTGATCTTTAATTTAATCACATAACTTATATAAAAATTGTTCATAACCATGGATACCTTACCTTATCTTTAGCTTAATCACATAACTTATATAAAAATTGTTCACACCCATATATACCTTATCTATGGTTTAAAATGGTTCGCAACTTATTTTATTTAACCTATTTAGGTTACTTTTTGTTTTGTTCAACTTTTGTTTAAGACTCATAAGGACAAATTAATAAACTTTTGTTAATCATTCTCCTAAAATATAGGGGTAAAAAATTCTTTTTAATTATTATACTT
>APFE031134196.1:55652-90200 GCA_000404065.3 Pinus taeda
TCTTATTAAAATCAAAATAATTTTTGATTTGGGTGTTCAATGGGGAAGGGGGACTCGATAGGTCATTATATTTAACACTCTAGCTCCCACACTTTCTTGTAGTGACACTCGAACTTAATGTGTATAACACTTTCAAAGTTTTGGCAATAAAGCTGTAAAGGGGTGGCTTGATGTGTATAACACTTTCAAAGTTTTGGCAACAAGGCTGCAAAGGGGTGACTGGATAGGTCATCACATTTAACCCTCTGGCTCCCACAACTTTTGGAAGTAACACTCCAACTTGATGTGTAAAACACTTTCAACATGTTATCTTTTATGTTTTTCTATATAAAGATATGCCATAAGCTCAATTTTTATGTTATCCATGTATTATTTTTAACTAAAAGCGCTCACTTCCACCACTAAACTAGTTTCCTGACTAGAAAAGCAAGACACAAATAAAACTACTATGTATTGATGTATATATTTTTAGCTAATTAATATAATTTTATAACTTGAAAAATAGCGAAACAATAAATTATGAAAATTGCAAATTCATATTTTAATTCATTTTTATTAAGATTATTGTATAATAAATTTTAATTCAAATTCCTCTTTACAAATACTCTTTAAAAATATTTTTTAAATTATTAAAAAATATTTTAAAATTACATTAAAATTACTCAATAATATTTTTTATTAATTTATTTTAATTAATATTAAATTAAAATAACATCGATAACCAATCAAGGAATTAAACATAAATTGCCCCCCTTCTAAACAAAATTATTAATATTATTACTACTGATTTTAAAAAAATTAATAAATATTTAATAAATCATATCTATAATAAAAATTTTTAAATTTGTATAAAATGTTTAAGGAAAAACTATTTGTAAAAAATTAAATAATGAGATAAATATTATTTATTAAAGTAATCTTTATAAAAAGATCACATATTCCTAATTTAAAAACAATATCATTTTCCATTAATTTAAAATAAACTCAATTAACAAAATATATATTATATAATATTATAAGGTGTGGGTGCTAAGGATCCTCTATCATTGGATCTTGTTTAGTCATTTTTGAAAAGAATTGTTACTTTTAAGCTACATGCGGCCCCATTTCGATTCTCACGCTACAATTGGGGGCTACATATTGTTGGAATGGTTACAATTGGGGGCTACATATTGTTGGAATGGTTCCACATATTACATGGAGCGATTTAATCAGCAATCCCCCTTTCATTTGTCATATTGATAAAAAAACAATATATTTGAAGAATGTTGTTCCATCACGATTTGATCACCAATTCCCCTTTCATTGTCATATTGATAATAAACAATATATTTGAAGAATATTGTTCCATCTATGTCTCACAAGTGTGCTTCATGAATGGGTATTCAAGATTGTTGTCACGATCCTATGATTGTAGGACCAATCAAGTCTGCAATTTACATCTTTGAAGCCAATTTGTTTCCATGGTGTTTTAATAAAACATTATAATATATAAATATAATTATAATTAATATTAATGAGAGATTAATATAATTATTATTGTAATTTAAATTTGAAAAGTTAATGTAAGTTAAAATAAATAGTTTGAAAGGTTAATTTTTATTTAGTTAAAATATTTTAAAATAAGTAAAAATGTAAAATTTATAAAATTAATTCAAGTTATTGTCTTGTATCATAGAAATGTCACATAACATGGTTGGGACAATCATTAAAAGTGTATAGTTATAGTTAGTAAAAGTCAAAATAATTTGGAAAAAAAAAGAAAAGAAAAAGAAAGCTTCACTTAAAATGTGTTGGATAGTGTTTAAAAGTGTATAGTTAGTTCATGGTGAGTTCAAAAACATGATTAAGGATTTACAATTGTAGCAATAATTGGGCCTATAAAATATCTAGTTTATGAAATAATTTCATTGTAATTAGTATGTCTATCTTTAGTCATGCTTGTTTTTCTACTTTCATTTGTTGTTTATTTTGTTGTCATCACAAACATAACAATCCACTATTATAACTTCATTGTAAATTTGCTTATTCACTATTTTCAAGTTCTATTTTTGCCTACCCAATGGCTTGGAGAATTAGAACCTTAACATACGTAATATGTGCTCAAGTACAAGATATCTATAATATTTGATCTTTTGAATGCCTAAGTAGATTGAAAGGAAGGTAGTTACCGGGCTATGCAAGTAACAAATAATAGCCAACATCAATGGACAACTACCAAGTCTAATGATTCATGTACATGAAAGGGATGGTGTTAATATTAATAGTAGACACTTTTCAAGATAACAAGTTGCAAATTTACAAATGTAGTTATGGATGCTTACTATGCTAAGCCATATAAGACATAATATAATAATCATTGTTGTTGGCTAGACTATAGACATTCTTACGATGAATTAGCTCATGGGTAAATATTATATGGTTGCCTGTCCATATACCAATTAGGTGGAAATCGATTTCAGTAACATCACAACCACCACCATTTCAGAGTATATTGGACATCAACATTCCAGCATCCAATGTTTGCCTAGATTTCCATCCTACAACAAAATTGTCTATCACGTGATTTAATAGAGCACTAGAAAGCCAAACATCTTGCAACATTTGAGATGATGACAAATTCTTGTTTCCCTTTCTGTATGGGATAAAAGGATAGTCACCATGTAAATTTATAATCTCGTTATGTGTACTTAGTTTGATGTTATAAGTTGTAACTTAAAGCTTCTTTTAAAAAATAATATAAATTCAATTGCTTTTCAAATAAGGATTTTTCCACTACATAATCCACATAGAAACTAGAATGCACAATTCCCAAAGCCATTGTAACCTCAAAAACAATGGTGAATGAAAAATATGTGATTGATTGATCTAGGTTGATCAAAGAATGAAATGAAAAGTAGGAAAGGAAATGAAATACACACAAAGAAATATAATAGATTGCAAAATGATATGATGAAAACCCAACATCTATTAATAAATGAAATAACATAATACTATGGAATACAAAATGGATAGAATGGTGGTAGCTATCTCTAGAGAGAGATAGAGAGAGAGAGAGAGAGAGAGAGAGAGAGAGAGAAATATGATGACTACACACATTCACAAAAGCTATTACAAGAAGCCAAATAATTTCCTTCTATTATAAAGAAAGAACCTTAGAGTTCCAAAACCCTAACCCTAGAAGTTGAAGCACCAAAAGGTTTTCCAGCCTCGAGGTGGTTAGTTGGTACAACAAATTCCCAGGGGTGCAATGTTTTCATACAAGAGCTCATTGGAAAGAACTAATATGACCCCTAGCCCCCTGAATTGCCAAAAAATGTCATTTAGGGCCTCAAAATGATCTCAAAAGTTTGGGACACAAACAAACCATAGAAAAACTACCAAGAAGATATGGAATCATTGAGTTAGTGGAAGAGGTGGGTGGCCACTGATATCCACTTGGATTATTGATGTGTGGGTAATTGAGTTATTATATGAACAAGGCATGAGTATACTGAAACACACACCTTACACTATGCATGGTCTTGTTTTAGCAACATGGCTATCATGTCATAAGATTCCAAATGTAGAAGTAGAGGGTGGAATTCCCTTGTGCAAGCATGCCTTTCCCATATTTTATGAATGTGAGATGATTCTAGTTGATGCACACATCATAGCAAGTAGGCTTACAACATAGATGGACGAGAGTCACTATTCTCCAATTGATACATAGTATTCTTCTTGTGAAAGAGTTTGCAAAGAATGTTTAAGTTTGACCCAATCCCTAGTAGAATGCAAGGCAAGATTGGAAACTTGATTCATAATAATGCATTGATCTA
Source organism: Pinus taeda (assembly GCA_000404065.3). Lineage (NCBI taxonomy): Eukaryota > Viridiplantae > Streptophyta > Pinopsida > Pinales > Pinaceae > Pinus > Pinus taeda. The sequence continues at coordinate 59,471 of APFE031134196.1, forward strand.
CAATTTCATTGGTAAGGATAGTCACCTAAAATCCTTCTTCCATGAATCATACATATTCCTTCTTAGCTAGAGTAATTAGACTTTAGTTAATTGGGAATAAGATGTGTTTTTGTCATTTCATTGGCACAAGGTCAAGGTTGAGGCACTTTCAATGATATTTTCAAATCAAGAAATAATTTCTTTCCACATCCTTGGATCAATTCAAGTGGTTCTCTACTCCATTTAACCTGAGTTTATTGATGACACCATCTATCATGCTAAACCATTACTCTTTATACCCACCAACATTAAGCTAAGGTAAATTACCTTTTTATAAAATATATATTAGGCATCAAATACCAAGCCTTCCTTGTTGCAAATAAGGATCATCTATAAGTACCTTCTATGTTCTTGCCACATATCTACCATGGATTTCTTTTTAGATTCCATACTCTAATGATATGGAATCATGTTTTGTAATCACAGACAATAAGACATTTCATCATCCACTTTTCTCAGTTTGTGTCATCTACAACTTATGGATGGTTTTGGAAGTCTCTAGGAAATTGTGGTTGAACCATAACTATAATTCTAGGTTGGAATAACTCTTAAACAAACTACCATAAAAATATTCAGTGAGAATTTAGTATAAATAAATAGAATATTCAAACAATAACTTATCTAAAAGTCCAAAAGAGGAAAGAGTTGTGATCACATTTGATATAATGAGTTCAGAGTATAACTTTTGAAGTCAGTCCACAACTCTAAATTTGTTTTCCATAGAAGTTACCTTCTATTTTTTTTTTTTGTACAAGAGATTTATTTCCAACTTAGATTTCAAGGGAGTCTATTAGAGGGAAATAAAATGTAATTATTGAGATGAGGTGGATATGATTTCATATAAATGAAACCAAAAACAAATAGAAAGGATGATGACGATAAGGAGATGCTCACATTAACAGTGATTGCATAGTGAAACTTGTTTCCAAAGCTAAACATGATAACATTAATAACCTTTATACTTTCTATATGGAACGTTAACAAATAATTTGACTCCAAAATATAGTATTTACAGGTGAATATTTTAATAAAACAATGCAATCTCGTTGTTCCTATTGTGATGTTACAAGGATCAAACTTGGGTTTGTATGGTTAGATAATTTCTAATGTTTTTATCCTTGGAAAAGGAATTAATCAAGCTGCAATACAAAGATGATTTCATAGCCCACAAAAAGAAGAATGACAACAATAATAGACTCAATTTGGAAATAATGTAAATGCTGGTTACAATCTTACCATCTTTTTTATAACTACCACACACAAAGCCACAAATAGTAAGGAGGATTAAATTCTTTGATACTTACTTCTTCCTTTTGCTTTTGAATATGGAAAATGTAAGTTCCTTCCATGTCTAAGATAACTATGATTAAGGCAGACACACAAAAGCTAGAGGCATTGCCGGAAAAATAGCTCTACACAAGAAATTATTCTATAGCTTAATTTAAGTGGGGAATTAGGTGCTCCTACCCGGTCAAACATAAGTATTTACATTGGTATGTATCGATATTTTTTATACTAGAAAAGGATTAATTATTTTTACAATAGTTTGAGTCCATAATTTATGATTCCTAGTTTTTTCTTACACAATGAATATGATGACTGATAGGGGAATCATAGCCACCCTCTAGATGTGATTTTTAGTAGTGTGGAGTCTATTAGAGGGGTTTCATTCACCCTTAAATAATCCTTTGTCCATGTCTCCCTTGGACCTTGGCTCCTCCCTTTTCTGTTTGACCTGGGCCACTCATTTTTATCCTAGAATGAAGAAAGTTTGGGCAACTAGAGATATAACCCACCTAAATCACCATAGTAATGGTAAGGAAACTAGTATATAAGGAGTTGGTTAGGGAGGATGCTAAGCTATGAAACAATGAGAAACGCACAATATATATTGCAATGTGGTAAGTCAAGGTTAAGGTGGTGAGATAGTTTGCTAAGCTTTGTGATAATTGAAACTATGAGTATACTTGAAACTACTAGTGGCTAAGGCAGTGAGACGACTAGTAAAGCTTTGTTACACTGAAACTAGAAGCAATGATTTTGTCAAGTTTTAATGCTAATTAATATGCCAATTAAAGCAATCACTCACATAAATTTAATTAATTTATTTTTTAATTTTAACAAATATGATAAAATGGTTATAAATGAGGTTATTTATGTCACATCACTTTATTTGGATAAATGAAAATTTTAATCTCACAAATTGGAAAAATATGAAAACAAATTTATTTTAATAAAAAATAGAAGTAGTAGACATTTATCATGAAAATTTGGGATTTTTTTTTTTGAATTGAAAAACGTTATATTACTCATAGAAACTGATTTACATGGATATGAATTTAAGCACAAAGGGTGTGAAACCTCTCAACATTCTTCCATCGTTGCCCAGGAGAAACAAAAGAATATTTAGAACAAAATACATGTGGATCAAGGCCAAATATGGCTTGTTGACCTCCTCAGGAATTCTAAACACAGAAACATATGAAATTGTCCACAAAGGTTGGGAGCTTTGCATGTGGGCAGTAGCTACCCTACAGAAGGTTTGGGGTAGCACCCCAATTTTTTTTTATGCGGACCCAAGGATGGGGGGAAGACCCAAAGATGGTGGGAGAACCTACCCATGATTTGTGCATGGGTTTTGCACATGGTGTTGGGCATGATGGTTTTTTTCCCATGGCATTTTGTAGATCCGATCAAGGGAACTACTGTTATGTTCTAATCCAGGTTTATGGATTGGGGTGGTTTATGAATGCTTCAACATGTATATATATGTATTGTAACATTGAAAATAATATAATGAGAAAATCAATTTGGTAGTCTAGATTTTGGGATCCAATGGAAATCTCCGTTTATATTTTTTTATATTCTCGCCATTGTATATTTTTCTATTTTAAGAATTCATTTGCATGTAGTTTCTATACAAGGTTAAAATCTACAAAAGGGACGTCTACTAACTCTAACACCCACACAAGAAGTCCCCAAGAAACTCATAAAATATCTAGAAATTACATCATTCGTGGAGTGCTAATATGCACTTGGAGATTGTCAGGCCACATCCATCCAAAACTCTACTTCATTGATAGCCAACAGATATGAAAAGAACCCAACAAAGTTGGCACAAAAGCACCATCTTCTTCCACAAAAGACATATATGTCGCATACATCCATTAACAAATAACATAAGAAATATATGAGATAACTAGAGTCCCAATGATACATTCCAAAAACACCCCATAGAACATAGGGTCACGACTAATATATGCAACCATTATTCAAATACCAAGAGGCTAGCATGAAACATGCAAAGGACAAAACTAGAAGTATAAGAAAATCCTCAGGCTACGCCAGTCACCAGCCATATTCACCGATCATGGTTAGGTGACGAAATATTAGCTAGAACCTATGCACCGGAGCTAGGAGGATCCATCAGGTCCCCACCATCTGAGTCACGGGCTACATGGCTCTCCACATGCACTAGACCAGAGTTATTTCTATCAAGGAAAAACCTTTAATTCTTAAACATCCTCTTGAAATCCTCTAGAGAAGCGAAGATATTGTATTTCTCCACTCGTTTGTCCCTCAATACCAAGTCCAACAAAGTATTCATTTTCCAATGAAGATACAGTGAGTTTAAACATGGTTTTCTCCTATCCCTGGCGTGCCCAAGGTCTGGCACCCAAAATGACATATACTATAACAAATTGGAATCTAAAAGGGATTGCCTTTCCTCTCATTCTTTGGACTTGATCCTTACACATTTTAGGTGGAATTGCATTAAAATAAGAGGTCACCAAGTCATGGGCAAAGAGCGTTGCCTGTCGTCTCCCAAGCTAATCTCTTCCACCGCCTCCCCTCTTACTCCTCATTTTTTCCTTCTCAACATCATCGACTCTCGAGGAGGAGAGTCAATATCACTATAAGGACTACCTCTACCTAGAAAAGAGCACAAAAATTGACTCGACCCACCATCTATAATTCCAAGGAACCCACAAACTAAATCATCAAAATAGAACCAGACATAAGTACAAGTGGATTGTCTCACATACCAATCCTGTAACGATGAAATTGAAAAGTGCAAGTGGAACACAGTTTGCCACCTACAGGTTTGAAAACTACCATCATATGTATCACTTACCGCAATTAGTGAACCACATGGATGTACTCTTCTACACTCCCAACAACAATTTGAACTAGAGACACCATGAAGCATTGGGTAAAAGAACCATCTAAGATAAGGGTAACACCCAACCAAGTCTACAAGACGAAGTCACTCAGGAAGGCCTAACAACTCATGGTCATATTTCCATGTCACTTGTATGGTTAAGAGAGCATGAAGACCTTTCCACAGAGTTGGGTGGTTATGTTGGATCAGTTGGAAAACAAAGGAAGGCCATTAAATAGATTGAACATGTTGGGGCTTTTCAACTAAAAGTGTATGTGTCTAATGCCCGAAATCTACCTAAGGATGAGCACGCATGATTCTTTATGTTCACATATCTGCTTGATGAAATTTGTGTCCAATAGAAATTCCTTGGCATAGGCTTGAATGTGGACACCATCAGATGATGTTGTGAACATATATTGCAAGTTTCTCTCTGAGTGCAGCTACCGAGAAGTCATGGCTAGGTTTTCTGACCACTTCATCACCCTCATTTACAAGATGATATTCAAATAAGATCCACCTTGTTGTCCCAAGAAGCGATGCAAGAATTTCTTAACATTGGAGATTGGTATGCCTCACCTAGTGGCACCTTCATCAGGATGTTTGGAGGAGAGAAGCCTCTACATGTGCTACCAAGTTTTGCCACGGATAAGTTAGTCATGCAAGAGGTTTCATATCACATCTCCACAGGGTTATCAACAAGACTACACTGGAGGAAGAAGGCACCATGGCCTACTCTTCCTTTGCGGATCGGATTATACAAGATATAGAGTTTGAAGGATGCGGATGCTGAGGCTGAGGACTTGAATAAATTTGATTTTGGCACCAAGATTTTTAATTTGTATGATCCCCACTACATATGCAAGAACCACTGTATGAAGGTGTATTACCCATGGATCTAGGGGACATGTCATTGGCTAGAGGAAGACCCTTGGAGGTATTTCTACAACTCCTCTAGGTTCAATGAATAGGTCAACATGGCTATAGAATGGAAAGAATCACTACAGGAAACAACACCACATGAAGCAAAAACAATAGTAGCAGTGAGAAACAAACTTGCGCATGACAAAGGAAAGAGGAAGATTGTCATGAACCCAGAGGTCGAGAAAAGCTACAAATTCAAAGAAGATCCTCTTGTTGAGAAAGTAGCTTTGGAAATAGAAGTGAAGTGGCGAAAACACTAAAGGAGAGTTGAACAGAGGAAGAGAGAGAAGCAAAGGTTGGAATATGAAAAGAGGAAGTTGTAGGAAATAGAAAAGAAGTTGAAAGAAGAGAAAGAGATTCGAGGGAGAGAAAGGTAATAAAAGAAGAAACAAGAACAACAGGAAAGGAAAGGCACTCTAATAGAGAAAACTATGCCTATACAGGTTGAGAAGCAGAGCAACCAGCAGATGAAGAAGGGGTGAGAAGGTGCAGGTTTGGGAACTTGTTCAGCAGGTTGAGCACATGGTTGAGGCAATAGACATGGAGACAAAATAGGATCCACAAGGACAAGACACCAATATAATGCCAAGAGCGTGTGAGGCTCCCCACAGTCTCTGCCACCTCCAGAATCACAACTAGTCCCAAGCGAGTAAGGAGAGGTTGTTCTCCTTGATGATGATATAGTGATGGATGTGTAAAATCTATCATTTGATGAGTCACAACAAAGGATTGTACTGGCAGGAAGAAAGTAGCTCCTAGATGATAACACATTACATGCACACATATAAGAAAGGCTGATTGTATTAGATGTTAGAAGAAATCCAACTTCCATGGCCAAGGCTTCTAAGGCATATGCAAAAGCCATGAGTACAACGGCCAAGTTCTTGATAGCATAGAATGATCGGATGGAAAAGGAATTGCAAGAGGCAAGGCTGAGAACAGAGTAGTTCGCATGATCCTCTATGGCAGGAATGAGGAAAACAATACTTGCTAAAGTATCAACTCTAGAGACCACCATGCTGACATTGTATAACATATTTGTGACCATGCACAAAGAGGTTTTCCATCTATACGGTTTTTAGCAGTAGTGCACAAAGAAAACTCAAACTCTCAAAGACATCCAAGCTTCTATTATGCATGTACATGAATGGACAATGTGGTACAAGGGAGGCCCGATTTACTTGGACAGGATGATGAAGCCATAGGAAGAGCTAGACAAAGCACGAATTCAGATGTTGTTCTGGAACTATGAGCAGCTCCCACCGCTCATCACCAGCATTGAGGCTTCCTATGCATGGTTATTCAGGAGTCTGGTTACCATATTGAGGACACACAAGATCTCTTCAATCAGAAACCTCACTCAAGCCATGAAGAAGAACCAAGTCATGCTAGAGGTCGACAGGTACATAGAGAAGTTGATGCATGAAGCCACTAGTGATGACTTGTAGCTCAGCATAAGAAACATGTAGAAGTACATCAGTGGTCTAGCCACACTCAAGATAGTGTTGCGTATGCTTCAAGATGAGTTTGACAGAGGTTTCATAACCATATACCGAGAAGCCATGGAGACAAGAGTCTGCTTCGATAAAGACATCACCAAACAGTATGGAGACACAATAGTGCATTACCAAGCTTGGTATCAGTTCGTCACCAAAGAACACCATGAGGATGTTTCTGAGTTGATCTTTCCCCGAGACCCCGAGTGATGACGTTTGTCTTGTTAGGCTGACTCAAGCCTATTTTTTACCACATGGGTATATGTAGAAATTGTATTATTATTTGTAAATATATTGTAAGTGAAATTCCAAGTGTCATTATTGGAATGTGAATAGTCACTATGTAATGTGAAGTGTCATGAGGGTAGTCAGACAGTCAAAAGGGAAATTCAAGGGTCACCCCACCCTTTGTTATATATAGAACCTCATAACTCATAATACAATTTTTTTGAAGTTAAGATTTTGGATAGGCATTTCTTAGAGAAGGCTTAGAGAGTATTGTGATGAGCCTTGGCATCTCCATAGTGTAGAGTGAGTACATGATTTTGGAGGAGCAGGTGGTGTTGAATGTAATGTTTTATTATTGGGGTTAGTGGCTATCAATGGTGTATGTATGGATGGAACTTTCACTTAATAATATACAACATAGCCAACACGTTTTCATGCATATATTGTTATTGTAGTTGGACTATTATGGTTTCTTTAGCAATGCATGTTATATAAGTCTTCTAAAATCTTGAATGCCCAACAATTGTAGAGGAGTGCAACTCTTCCAAGATATAGGGTTTGAGGGTGGAGTTTGGGGATAGCACTAACTAATCCTTATAATGTAGAAGTTCATCCTTCCAAGGGTAATCCTCTGAGGAATTCAAATATGCTCGTAATATATTAATGAGCTGGGATAGAGAGGGTTGGGAGAACCATTCATGACGGGATGCTTCAATCCAATATGGTATAGGTAGAGAGATAGATAACATGGTGCTCTCTTCCTCAAATTATCGCGATAAGGCATCAACCACTACATTATCACACCCCTTCTTGTAAATTCTCATAATCATATCCCAAAAAAATTGTCCATTTATTTTATTGTGACAACAATAGACACTACTCTAGGAAATATTTTAAGTTATGATGGTCAGTGTGGATTTGGAAATGATGCCCCAACCGGTATGATAGCCAAGTGCCTATTGTATGTAATATGCCCATCATTTCTTTCTCATATGTAGATTAACCAAGATGTTCACCACTCAGTCGTTGAATGATGAAAGCTAATGGTTTATCTTCCTACATTAATATTACATCAATGCATGTACCTGAAGTATCGCATTAAAACACAAAAGGTTTTGTGAAGTATGGTAAGGCCAATACTAGAGTGGAGAACATAGCCTGTTTGAGAGCCAAGAAGGCCTGCTGAGCTGCTTTAGTCCATTGAAATGAATTTTTCTTGAGAATACTAGTGAAAGGTCAATAAATGCATCCATAATTGTTGAAAAATTTGTGATAGTAGCCTGTAAAACCCAATAATCCCCTCAAACTCTTTAAGTTTTTTGGTTGGGGCCAATCTTTCATTGTCTAAATTTTTTTCGGATCAACCCTCACTCCTTCACAGCCGAAAATTTGTCCCAAATACTCTACTTCTTCCATGCCAAAAGAACACTTGGATAATTTGACAAGTAATGTTTGATCTTGGAGTAGTTTCAATACCTAGTCAACATGTTGAAGGTGTGTGTCCCATGTTATGTTGTAGATGAGAAATTCATAAAAGAAAATCAAAATGTATTTTCTAAGATATGGTTTCATAAGGTGGTTCATTAGGATTTGAAAAGTGGATGGGGCATTACATAGACGAAATGACATGACTAGGAATTCATAATGCCCTTCATTAGTTTAGAAGGATGTCTTGGGAATGCCAACTTCCTTCATCCATATTTGGTGATAACCTAATCAGAGGTCTAGCTTGGTAAAATATTTGTCACCATGCAGCTCATCAACTACTTGAATAGGAAGTTTGTCCTTGATAGTGAGGTTGTCAAGGGCCCTAAAGTTGGGACACATGCACTATTCACAGTGTTTATTTAAAACCATGACCAGTGGAGATGGATAAGTGCTAGTGTTGGGACAAATAAGACTAGCTTCGAGGATTTCCTTGATGATTTTTTCAATTCCATTCTTTTTGTAAAAAGGATATCTATAGGGGTAGACATTTAGTGGCTGGGTACTTGGGAGCAAAGGGATGATATGATCATGTTCACTCCTAGGGGGTGGGAGCTACATAGGTTTGTCAAAGACCCACTAGTGGTGAGCCCAATGGATATTGGTGGCCACCCACCTATTCCACTTGGACCCCCACCATTGTTTCTTTCAGTTTTTCAGTTTCCTTAATTGTAGCATAGTTTACTATTTTTGGAAGTTTTTTGGGTCCTGAACCTCTAGAGCCATTTTGAGGCCCTAAATGACATTTTTTGGGAAAATCACCAATGGCGAATATCATTTATCAAATTGGTATTGACTGTCAATAGTTGTATTCCTCGGATATATCTTTCTAATGAAGTATCATATGCGTCAAATAGAGATTGTATGCCAAAGTTACAACTCTGGGAAGTTGATGTACCAATTTACCCCAACGGGGCCCATAGTTTGGCATTTCATCTACTAGGGTTAGGTTTTTGGATGTTTGGGGTTTTATATTGCTTCTCAACAATAAATATGCCATCAAGCCTCATTGTAACACAATTCAGAGGCATGTAGCTGCCACATCTCTTCTTAAAGATAAGCTACCATCGCCCAAGCTAGTTTTTTTCCATTCTGCATGTAAGCATATTTCAGTTCTTTGATATTCATGAAATGAAGTTTTATTTCTACTACATCTCTGTGTTTGTGGTTGTATCTGTAATTTGTTGCGCTCATGTTTAAATTCCGATCAAGTGGTGATCTAATACCTGTTGCATATTAGGATGAATGTTATGAGGATTGGATTCAATGGCTTGGATGGCATCAAATTGTGCTATTATCCCATGATGGCTCTTTTTTAAAAGCTTCTAAATTCGATGCAAGTTTATGATAGTAGTAGAACCTACCTAGAGTCCCCGCAGTGTATGAGTTTGGTAATTCTAATTAAATCTCATATATAAATCCTAGAAGTCCATTGTGATAGGACCCAGTGTGTAGAGACATTTAGCACCCCAGAAAATGTCATAACTGCCCATTTCAAAGGAAAACATGTGGGTTTTGAGGTGATAATCCCCTATTTGAAGCTTAATATTTTCACAATGTCCTTCACATTTCATGGCCCCCCCATAAAAAACAAGGACTTGGAAATTAGATACCACCATGAAAAAACAATGAATAACTTCTGCTACTCTCTTATGGACAAAATTATACATGTTGCCACTATCAATCAACACCACTACTAGCCGATGTTTAATAAAACATTGGATTTTGAGGGTTTGGGGAGAAGAAATTTCGTCCAGAGCATGGAGTGAGATAACTAGCTCATTTGGTGTAGTTGTAGTATCAGTGTCTCAGATCAGTGTCTCGGGATGTTAGGGGTTCACCCTCTTCCTCCTCAAGAATTTTAGTGGATGGAGCTTCGTTGAAGGATTTTTTTTAGTAGTGCTGATTTGAAAGAATTTTGGTTACTTGCATTTATGTGTTGGGGATTATTTGTCATCACAGTAGTAGCAAAATCATTATTTCCTTCTTTTGGCCTTTTTTGTCGGTGACACCTTTTGAATCTTAAGTGTTTGGGTGGGGTCCATAGCCAAGGTGGGGCATGCCCGTGCAATGAAATTTGGAAGATTGGATTGGGAAATTAAATTGACTTCTACCTTTAAGGCCTTGCTTCATGCTTCTAACCAAGTAGCTAGTTGACACATTCGAACATGGGCTTGGATGGCTTCCTTTAGACCACTGATGAAACATTCCAAGTAAAAGGCATCTCCTAGTCCTCCAGTCCATATGGCCAATTATTCAAAGGATGCAATGTAGTCTCGTACTATACATGTTTTCCTGAGCTTATTGAGATGACCCAAAAAGTGAGATTCCCGATCAAAGCGGTTACAAATGGATTTTGTAAACATGTGTCGGGCTAAATATTTACACTATTAATTCCTAATATTAAATGATCAACTAGGGAGTCATAGACTTAGAGGTGCAAGCACAGGAAATGCAGGATTGGAGCCTTGTCTAGCTTAATCTAAAGTTCGCGATAATATGAGCAAAGTAAAAAAAACTACAGGAAATTACAACTAAGGATTCATCATTGGGACACATAAATAACTTGTGTTATAAGGGCTCAGATCACAATCTTTCATGTGTAAGAAATTGTGAGTAGCTCACTTCATTTTCTATAATGTTAGCTAGGCTATGAGAAAACCAAATTAAACTAAATAAAACAAATTGCATGAAATGTTAGATATCACAAGAGTCTTCACTTAATGGAACATGCAGGTGAGTGGCGAGATCTCTTGTCTTAACCTTTCATGTTCTTCAAAATAGAAAACAATATTTCTAACATACAACCCGCGAAATAGAGTTTGGAAAGAAATCTACGATACTAGATGCATGCAAATAGAGCAAATAATAAATTTAAATTAAAAATACAATGAGCAGCATATTACCAATCTTGAGGGGCCCTCCCAATATGGAAATTGCTACTAGAGGTACTTCAAATGAAATCCAAGGATGCACCACGAATTTGGAATAAATCACCTAACATATATTAAAAACTAAGCTCAAATTACAACAATGAAATCATAACTCTCTTCCTCCTCCATTACAAAAGAATGATCATAATGACAAAATTCTCCCTTTTCACAGCCCTACGAGCCTTATTTATACATGAAATCCATGGAGGAATGGATAAAACCAAATTCCCCCTACTTAGATTTTGGTTAAAACCAATTTTACAATTTTTAGGATGAAATCTCAAAAATCTGGGTTTTTATGCAGAAACTACAAATTCGAGTCAAAGATCCTTTGATACCTCTTTATCCTTTGCGAATTTTTAGCAACTATTTCTGGTCTTTGTAGCTGGTAGTGATTTTTCGAAACCCATTTGGTCGTTTGGAAAGATATTCTTTCATTTACACGTAAACCGAGCCACAAGTTGGCAATTTGAGATTTTTACTATTTCTTTTGCATAAATATTCCCCCTCAGATGGACTTCCACACGTGAAATATGAGTGATTTCTGACTCAAATGTATGCATGCCGACGTCATTCCCAAAAAAACCCATGTCCCTGATTTTCTTCTGAAAGCTTCCAAAATTTCGACTTTAATTCACTGATGGATGAGCACAATCTGGTACCAGATGAGCACAAAGCACATAAATAGGTACTGGATGAGCATAAAGCATAGAAATAGGTACTAGATGAGCATAACCTGGTACCAGACTAATTGTAGGAACATTTTTCTTGGACATAGAAACATATAACTAAACCATCATCAGCAAAACTATTGTATAATCATCATTTAATCACTGAAAATATGGAAAATTATGTATTAACCACATAGGATGAATAACAAGAGATAATGGAGGTTTATGGTTTCATTAGGGATATATTATTGATGAAATGTGGGGAGGAGGTGTGATGATGAGTGTATTTATATAACAGAAAATATGACAAAATGCGAGCCCAACACTGCCCCAAACCCAAGGATTTGCATGTGATTTGAATTTCCTCATGAAAGCAAGGTGACAAACTTATGATACTTTGCTTATAGATTTATGTGCCATTGTTTATTTTGTGTAAGTGTTGGTTCTTGTGGAGCGAAACTTTGGAAACTAATACAAATGGAGGACAAGCATTGGATATCATATCACAATGATGGTGAATGGTGGTAGTATGAACTTGGAAATATTTATACTATGTATCTTACATCAATTTTAAGACCAATATTTACTTTGTGGTTATTTATTTGGATAAGGAACAATTATTTCATCCTCTTTAAGATGACTTAAGACACTATGTTGCTTTGTATTTGTATACCACATATTTCCTTTTCATTTCTTGGTCTTATCATCAGAGTATATTATTCATTATGACAAGTGGAATGAAGACGAAGGGTTTACTTAGTTGTGATAATGTATAGTGGAGTGTGGAGTGGGTAATAGTGGTTACATGTCATGTTTTCCAAGTTTTTAGTAAATTAAAAATATTTGTACTAGTTTTACCTCAAGTTACCTTTTCTTTGAATTATAATGCATGCTAGAGTGGAAACTATGTAGAACATGATGAAATGTATGCAGAATCATGATGTGGACTGCTGAAATTTGAAGATGAAATGGAGCAAGGCTGAGAACTAATGGAAGTTGATGAAATTCGAAGAGAACAAAAATTGATCCACTAAAGAGAGAAAGAACTGGTTGAAGATGCTAGAGATACTGCTAGGAATTTGAAGATCTGGAAGGGATCCGAGGATCACTTCTCCACCAAACCCAAGAGTTTGCATGTCGTCATGCAAACTGCTACAAACTTTCTGATATTAATTTGAGAGTTGCTAAGAACAAAATCTAAGAGTTGTTAATAAATTGTGAACCAACAATTTATGAGTGCTAATCCTGAACATAGACAAAGAAGATCATAAGATCATGAAAATACAAATTGATCATAATCATGAATTACATCTAATGCCACATTGTTTTAAAATTTCCAATAAATATTTGATGACGATTAGCATGAATGCATGAAAATTGAGCAGTTTTCAAAAATCCCTTGTGAATATTCATCCTCTATGTATAACCAAATTTTCTATTCTATAACGGAGATTTATATTTCTTTGCTTATATAAACTTCCTCAAAATATTAGTAGCACTTATGATCAAAGAGTCCTCAATAAATGAGAGTAGAAAGTTTGTTCTTCTCCTTTAGAAATGAAAATAAAGGAGTAGAAATAGTCTCAACAAATGAAAACCCTATAGGAATCTGGTCAACGCTATTTCACTCTCAAAAGATTTATAATCATTCAAGAAATAAAGATGAATTTCACAGTTGAGTATATTAGGCTTCTAAGATCATGGTCCCCCTCTTAAGATAATACATCTTAGATATATTATGAAAAGCTAATGATAGAGGACTCAAGGTTATCTTACAACCATTCTTTAGCAACAAATTTGTGGAGCTCATTTTTACCCATGACTTCATGCACACATGCTTCTTTTATTGTAACACTATAGAGTAACCATCAGATGTGTAGGCAAAAAGTCTTGGTTTGGTTGACACATCTTTAGGTAGAATGCCCTGATGCCTGTGAGCGTCCATAGCTCCGATGGGCTTGCCTATTTGTATCATAGGTCAGTAAATGCTGCTGGAAAGCATCCATAGCCTCGACGAGTTAACCTCTTAAGCCTATTTTACACTAAAGGCTCTAGTCCCATGTTTCCTACCATTTTAGTTTTAGATTGTGGTCATTTCTTTTGCAATTGGTAGATGGGGAGCAGCTTCAGAAAGCCCCTTAAAGGCATAGGATGACACCTTTTAGAGTGACTTAGACTACCTGCATAATTTTTTGGACGCATAAGGTTCTTATATGTACTCAAATGAAATAACATGAATGAGTCAATTTTAATATGAGATGGATGAGGCTGCTAAAGAATAACCAAAAGACACCTAAAGTTCTACTAATAAGAGCTTTCATGTATCCTTTCACCTTTAAAGTAGTGTTCCACTATGAGTAGAGACTTCATCAACTCTCTTGCAAGTCTTAATACGGATGCTCTACTGACCAACTTTTAGATTAGATTAGGTTTTACTAGCTACCTATGGGCCCCATAATATAGACTTTTAACTATATGTAATCCCATGGCATAATTAAAGAGAGGACTATGAGTTACTACTATAAATGATATGAAATTCTGTATAAAAATGAAAAGGAAATCTCTTGAAAATAATTTGTTGTGACAAATAGTCTGTGGTTTGATAATTGAATTCTTTCCTTTTTATTTTTGCATTAATAATGATTACCTAAATTGTAAATTTCTTCAAGGAAAATAGTTCAAAAAATTAGTAGAGAAAAACTAATAAATATTATAGTCTTTAGAGAAACCGATTTTAGGAAAGTAATAGAAGAAAAAGGATTCAATGTTCCAAAACCATATTAGGTGACAAAATATCAAAATAAAATACGTTTTAATGAAACAACAGAACCAAAAGAAATACAATTACTTCCTTGAATCGTTCATGAAGATGTTCTGCTAATCCAGTTGAAAAGGTAATGTCTGCAAACCTCCAATAAATCGGCATGGCCTCATTTATTTAGAAAAATTGGAAAAATATTTATCAACTGAAAACATATTAACAATTATGGGACCAACAATACTCCCTTAAGATTAGTGTATCACCTTACTAGTGCTAATTATTGCAGAAAACATAAAAATGAAGTTTCACCAAACTAACAGCTATATCCAACATTTATTTGTTTATTTACTATCCTACCTAACCTAAGAAAGGATCCCTTTTCAAGTATATGAATACTTCCATTGAAGCCACATGCATAACAAGATTATGGATATACTCACATTCAAGTTTGAAAAATATACTTTAATAAGTACCCGAACCTGAGGAACTAGTTGGCTTGAATTATAGGATCTAAAGAGTTTTCAAAGAAGAGAGTTGTGGCTCAATTTGATTGTCATCTGGAACAAGTGTTGAATGTAATATTGATGTTCTTGGTCCACTTCCTCATTTATCCCACTCTGCATATCTCCCTCTATCATGCCATGTAGATCATCTTCTTGTAAATGGTTTGTCTCTTGGATGCATACTGGATCTAGCGATATGCATGTCAAGAACTCCTTGATCTCAGGTCCTAGTAGTTTCTCCCATTGAATGATTCTTCATACTCCTCTACAGTTTGGAAAGCATGATCAAAGGAGGCTTCTATATCTTCTTGTGAATGTAGCCCATAGAAATCTTGTTTTCTATAACTTCTGGAGAGGTAGATAGATTCTTGACTGCTGCCCATATTTGTTCTTTTTGAGAGGCAGAGATTGAGATCCCCACTGCTGCTAGGATGGAGAGATTTATTCCAAACTCTTGATCATCTTTTAGTCCTTATTGTTGATTGATGGATCCTATTTCACAAATTGATTAGTGTACAGGGGGAGGGTTCTTATAGTACCAAAGAACTTTTAAAGATCTTAGATAATTGGAAAGGAAACAAGCATAAAACAAATGCAAGCAAACCAATCATGTACTCAAAGCGCCACCACACTACTAAGACCCTGTTGTCACCAAGTTATATGTTAACACAAGTTAGGCTTCTCTTCATTACATGAATCAATCTAAAGGAAAACACACCTGGAAAGAAAAATAAGGAAAAATGAAGCTTTGGATCCTACCTTTAATTCTACGCGTAAAAAAAAGAAACTAGAAAATCAATTAGAGACAACTAGACTTTGAATCAACCCCACCATAGTGGATGTGTGGCTCTTCACTCACATCTTATTGTACACTCTCCGCCCTCTAGTTTTCCTGAAACTAAGATCACACAGAAAACTTGTAAAAGAAATTATGCTCTAATCCCTTTAGCACCTCCCTGGAAACGACGCCAAAAATGTTGGGCTAAATATTTACACTATTAATTCCCAATGTTAAATTGTCAACCAGGGATTCATAGACTTAGAGGGGCAAGCATAGGAAATGTAGGATTAGAGCCTAGTCTAGCCAAATCTAAAGCCGACAAAAATATGAGAAAAGTAAAACAAACTGTAGGAAATTACCACTAAGGATTCATCACTTGGACATATAAATATCTTGTGCTATAAAGGCTCAGATCATAGTCTTTCATGTGTGATCAATTGTGAGTAGCTTACTTCAGTTTTTCTATCCTTCAATGGATTCGTGTAATGGTTAGCTAAGCTATGAGAAAACCAAATTAAACTAAATAAAACAAACTGCATGAAATATTAGATATCACAAGAGCCTTCACAAAATGACACATGCAGGTAAGTGGTGAGATCTCTTGACTTAACCTTTCATGTTCTTCAAAACAGAAAACAATAATTCTAACATACAGCCCAAGAAGTAGAGCTTGTAAAGAAATCTATGGTACTAGATGCATGCAAATAGAGAAAATAATGAATTTAAATTAAAAATACAATGAGTAGCATATTACCAATATTGAGGGGCCCTCCCAAGATGGAAATTGTTACTAGAGGCACTTCAAATGAACTCCACTGATGCACCACAAATTTGGAATCAACCACCTTCCATATATTGAAAACTAAGCTCAAATTACAACAATGAAATCATAACTCTCTTCCTCCTCCATTACAAAAGAATGATCATAATGACAAAATTCTCCCTTCTCACAGCCCTATGAGACTTATTTATACATTAAATCCATGGAGGAATATATAAAACCAAATTCCCCAAACTCAGATTTTGGTTAAAACCAAATTTGGTTAGAATGAAATCTCAAAAATCTGGGGTTTTATGTAGAAATTACACATTTGGGTCAAAGACTCTTCAATAACTCTCTATCCTTTACGAATTTTTAGAAACCATTTCTGGGCTTTGTAGCTAGACGTGTTTTCTCAAAACCCATTTGTCCATTTGGAAAGATATTTTTTCATTTGCACGAAAATCGAGGCACAAGTTGGTAGTTTGAGATTTCTACTATTTCTTTTGTATAAATATTCACCTTGAGTTGGAGGTCCACAAATGCAATCTGGGTGAATTTTGACTTAGGTTTTTGCATGTCGACATCATTCCCATCTAAACCCATGTCCCCAATTTTCTTCTAGAAGCTTCCAAAATTTCGACTTTAATTCAGTACTAGATGAGCACAGTCTGGCACCGATGAGAACAAAGCACAAAAATAGGTATTGGATGAGCATAGTCTCATACCAGACTAACTATAGGAACATGTTTCTTGGACAAATAAACATATAATTAAACCATCATCAACAAAACTATTGTATAATCATCATTTTAATCACTAAAAATATGGAAAATTATGTATTAACCACATAGGATGAATAACAAGAGATAATGGAGGTTTATGGCGTAATTAGGGATATATTATTGATGAAATGTGGGGAGAAGGTGTAATGGTGAGTGTATTTATATAGAGAAAAATATGACAAAACGGGAGCCCAACAACATGTTCCAAGTTAGCCTCCCTGGATAACATTTTTTATGTCACTGCCACAAATTCCATCGCTCTTGGTCCATGTAAAGAGCTTCCACATATAGTTCAGTGTCATCATCCCAAACATTGTTAAGGTGGAAATATTGTTCCATTTGTGCCACTCCTACTATCAGGTTAGAGCCATCAAATTTTTACATGTCCAACATGGGTGTCTGGTGGCTCGAATATTGGTGACCTCCATGGAAATGAATGTGATGGTTGGATTCTTCTTCTATGTGTGAATCAACACTGTGTTCTTCCCTCATTGGTTTTCGAGACGTCCTCAAGGATTCCAATAGTTTTGCTAGTTTTTTGTTAAAGTATGCCTGGAATTCATTGAATCTTTTCTTGAGGGATTCGACTTTCTCCATAGCCTTCTTCGCAACCATAAATTGATACCTGGTACCATTCATACACTAGCATTGGTCAAATTTTGATATTACTTAAGAGTAGTATGGTTGGAGAGAGGGCATGCTGAGGAGCCTAGTGATGTGGCTCACTTGAAGTCACGTCAAGAAAAAATTAGGGGCTTACAGGGGAATGGTACCACTGGAATCAACTTGTTCTCTTGAATCTTATGGGCTATGTCTCTTGCAAGTTGATCAATACTGCAATGGCTAAAATCCAAAATGATTGATACTTCCAAATATCTTACGGAAATCAAGGTTGGACTGTAGTAGCAGAAACCCTAAAGTCTCAGAACAGTAAAATGTTTTGTGATGATTTGATCTGGACTATAGCGGCCAAAACCCTCCCTGCACAAAGAGTCTAATCTATGTTGTAAAAACCCCAACTGATGAATCTAATTTGTATGATGGTAGTAGAACCCCAACTATTGGATCTTATTTGTATAGCAGCAGTCGAACCCTAACTGTTGGATCTAATATGGATGAAAAGCTAGAGGGAAATATTCAGATAGTTGAGGGAACTATGGTGCTACAAATCATGATATACGTAGGGCTCCAATAGTGGTACTCAACCCAATCTCTTAGAGTGCTAAATAAGGAGGATTGCCAGTACCCTTAGTCGTACTACCTGACTACCCTATTGTACGTCTAATTAATCTCCCCAAGTGTTGTTCTCATTGTACTGTAGCAGCAAGACAACCCGCGACTTATTTAAGGTTAGGTTTTAGGATACCCTAAAGGGGCTTTCGATATACCCAAGGGTACGTGGGAGTGCAGTCCGTGCGCGATTCTTTTTAATTTGATACTACTTGAATGGGTACCCACAGGGGCTACAAGGGAGTCCAACAAGCGTGACCACCACTTGTAGTTCTTGGGTGCATGCCTCCCCAAATCCGCAGGTTTATGCACTCAACAACATATCCCATTTTTTAAAGACATTGGAACAAGTCTCTAGCCTAAAAGAAAACATCTACCAAAATTTGAGGTACAACCGGCCCTGGAAATTTCTCTGATACAATTTGTTATGCACTTGACATGCGAGAATAAAACAATATTTCCAAAAACACATAAATATTACATGAATTGAGACATGCTGCAAAGATGTTTGATTATTCAAAAGAAGAATACAATGTTCACTTGCCTCTTCGAGGGGACAACCTCCAACAGAGCACATCTCAATTACAATAAAACCTAATGCTTCTTCCCTTGTTATCTAAGACTATTTATAACTTTATGACATCTAAAACCCTAACTACTAGTGGTCCCTTACATAATATGGGTTAACCACTTTATTTATTAACTATGGTTTGTTTACAACTAATTGTGATCCCTTTTATATAATGCGGGTCAACCACTTACAATTATTATTAATGCAGATAACTACTTACGGGCTTTATTGACTCAACTAACTAACTATCACTCTGATGAGGTCCCTTGGGCTTATTACATAAATAAATGGGTTAGTGTTGGACCCTAACAAATTTAGTGACCCAATATTTCAATGATAGGCACTAGTCTTCTTCCTTAATTTTGTCAACCAAAAATTGAAAATTTCATTTCATCTTTTCCTTTTTTTGTTTATTTGCAATTTGGGGGTTTTAAAGTTATTCTTTGTAGACGCAGATTGTTAGGACTCAAATCTTGTGTCTGTCCTTCCTAAATCTAACTATATTCTAAGTGGCTTATGCAAGCCAAGTCCTCTAAGTGATATATATGTTAATGATTTGCATAAATTAGGTAGTTTGTGCTTTAATAAGTGTATATCTAGTCAAATAAATTTAGATCTTGGTTGAAATTGGAAACTATGAGATAATTCATTGGTGGCACAAGGTTTTAAAGATACTTTTCTTATACTCACATGTTGGGAAGAAAAAAATTCCTAGTGACTTGAACATTACTCATGAATTTGATCAATGTTTTTCTTTCTAGATAAACTTGACGTTCATTTGTAAAAAAGATACTTTTCTTATACTCACAGATTGGGAAGGAAAGAATTCCTAATGACTTGAACATTACTCTTCAATTTGGTCAATACTTTTGTTTCTAGGTAAACTTGACATTCATTTGTAAAAAATGAATGCCATATCTCATATTGGAAAGAAATTCTCATTTTACTAAATGCCTTATGTGATTGGCTAGAAATTGATCTAAAAGAGAGTTTATATGTTGGATAATCTATTTTTCATTTGTACAACAAATTTAAATGTGTGAAAGGAATGATAGACATATCCATGGTTGAAAACAAAGTTGTTTAATCTTCTTTGTAACAAGTATTTCAAGTCAATTGCTATTGGCTAGTTTTTTTGGTTGAAATGTTAATTTGTATGTTGAGCACACTTTATTATCCCACGCTTCATTTAAAGGTTAATCTAAACAATCTTAAAGGTTTAATCTATACTTTACTTTTCGAAATGGCATGCTTAAGAGGTTAAGCCAACTCTTGAATTCATCACTTCCTCACTTTCCACCATTAAAGTTTGGTTGTAGTATCTCTTTCACACTAAATAAAGGTAAGGGAGATGAAAAATACACTTAAACACACTTTAAAAAAATATATATTTAACTCTATTATCCATAAATATTTTGTTGGTTGTCATTACTTCTCGGAGAATGAAGGAATACTCTTTCTTTACCACATCTTAATCACGTTATGATCTAAGAAAAATAGTGTTTGTTTTAATGCTAATGTCATGGTTAAACATACTTATTTATAACATGATTTGATTATAAACTTCTAAGACTTGGTTACAAAATTTTTGATACATATTATGTTGTGTGGGATAAGGTCTCTATGATGGTTGACTATAACACTATAACCTAAGCACTATACATGGTATGCATTTGTCTTAACTCTGTGGAAAGTGTTAGTTTTAATGCTAATGTCATGGTTAAACATACTTATTTATAACATGATTTGGTTATAAACTTCTAAGACTTGGTTACAAAAAAATTGATACATATTATGTTGTGTGGGATAAGGTCTCTATGATCGTTGACTACACTATAATCTAAGCATTATACATGGTATACATTTCTCTTAACTGTGTGGAAAGTCTCATAAATTCATTTCTATGGTTCTTCACTTTAGGTATTTATGACCATGGTTCTTCATTTTAAGTTTTAATGATTTGTATCATTTTAATGGCAATATTGAGTGTTAATGGGTGAAGTCTATAAATATGCTTCGAGTTGGTATCCAAAAACAATGAAATATGTATAAATATGCCGCTTATTTGTTGTAATATTTTCATAGTGGAAATCTAAGTAATGATTTTTTTTTCTAATCTATTTCGATTGGAATGGTTTGCATTTAACTAAGAGGATGACATCATTCGAAACACATTGAGAATGGGATTTATCTCCTCATTAATCATTTCGTGATTTATTTGCACTATAATCGAATCTAAAATATCTAATTTTATGTTGAGCTAATGGTTTTATTTTGATGACATTTTTGAGTATTAATGGTTGTAGTATATTTTTCGAGTTGGTATCCAAAATCTTGAGGTTTTAACATAACTAACACATTGATTCTAGAGTGTTTGGCTAATAAAACATGTATAAATATGTCACTGATTTGTTGTAATACTTTCATAGTGGAAATCTAAGTAATGATTTTTTTTCTAGTCTATTTAGATTGGAATAGTTTGCATTTAACCAAGTGAATAACATCATTTGAAGCACATTGAAAATGGAATTTAGCTCCCCATTAATCATTTCGTGATTTATTTGCACTATAAGAAAATCTAAAATATCTAATTTCATGTTGAGCCAATGGTTTCTTATGTTGTTCATGGTTGATGTGTGAGGGTAAGAAAATTTTGATTTACTCACACCATTAATTCAAAATCACTTCCAACTTTATAGAAGCACAATTTATACCATTTAAATTTTGTTAGTTTGTCTAATGAACTATTTATACACTTTAACTTGTATTCAATTCTTTGAAGTAGTTTGAGTGATAATGATTAGATATTTTTTTGTCAAATCTAAATTAGGAAGGCGCTTATCCTATATAATGATTTAGTCTGATTAATTAATAGGTTTCTTTCTTGAATGATACATCTTCTTCTTTAGTTTAAAGTGTGAGGCAAGATTATTGAGATAGTGGTTTATGGCTTTTTTTAGAGTTGCCCTCGGGCTCTCTGACAGAGGCTAATATTTTTCCCTCTAGGATAGTGTTTGAGAAATAATGTCTCCCGAGGTTGAATGTAACTATTGTAGAGTCCCATAACCGTTTTTTTTACACCCTTGTTCCACCATTTTCCTCTTTTTCATCATCACTATCAACTCAATAAAGGCAATAAATCATAGATTTTGATAAGGTAATAACTCCTACATGTCTTATTTCTCATATGTGTTAATGTTCCTTATTTTTATATTAAAGAGTGCATTAGCTACAGAATTAACATGATTCTGCAGCTATTTTGTAAATTTGTGGCTACCTCCATGGTTCACGGGGTTTTGGTGCGCTAATGAAACAACTAAGCATATGGGTAGTTAAGGATTGATCCCCTCATGGATCTCCTCCTATTCGCTTGAGCCAGTTCATCAAAAGGATAACACAACATCACGGTCAAAGATACAGATCAACACGTAGCAACAAGGAGTCCAAACACAACACATTTTCTCGATTTGCTTTCCAAATACAAAATCGATGAATAACGATTTTCCTATTTAAATTTCATATTTGAATTAGGATTAAACATCAGATCTGTAGGCATGAAAGTTTCAACAGATTGAGCACAAATTCTATATAAATATGTATTCTTTGTAAACGATAACAGGGAGGAAGTATTAAGTTAATTGTTGAAGAAATTATGAGCCAGGCTTTCACTTTTGCTTTAATTTGAAGTTACTTTTCTGATCCGAGGCATATGTGATTGTGAATCATACCTATTAGATGTAGAGGGCCCTTGCAGACAGTCAAGGTTTTTTTTTTTTTTTTTTTTTTTTTTTTTTTTTTGTAATTGCTTTCATTTAAATGTTTTTTGTTATCACTTCATTCTAGTTTAGTTACTTCACTACTTCAATTATTGTGTATAGACTCCGTTATCTTGTTATCGTTTCACATTCCATTTATAGTTACAGCCTTTCACATAGTCTATTACTTCAATGATTTTCGTTTCATTACATTCAGTATCTTCATGCTTTTTAGAGTTAGAATTTATATCATTATGTAATTTTTAATTAGAAACTTTCATCATGTTCTTTAAACTCAGAATTGTATATATTTCATAAGCAATTTTTTGGATTTTAATACTTTGTTTCATAGAAAAAAAGTGTTTATATAGATTCATAAATTTAGGATGAATAACATAAGACATTTTCTAGATGATAATTAATTAGATATGATTTGATAGATTGATCTAAAAATATCCTAACTTTCATTCATTCTGACAATATCTTAACTTTCAAGTATTAAGTTGTAGAAATCTAACTCTAATGAAAATATAGATAAACAATAAAAATGTCAAAATAAACATAACCATCATCTTACTAAATGAAAGAATAGGCTTCTAGCATATGTAGTGCACCTACACTTCACAAGTTTACTAATTCTGGTTGATAATTTATGCTTGCAATTTAAGAACAATAAATTGACCAAACATTTTGGCGGTGATGCGAGGGAAGTGTAAATAGAAGCCTTAAAAAAATCAAATAAAAAAAGGACATGCATAGGGAAAGAGACTCTAGAGGTAAGTTTGTAGGTCGAGGAAGAAGTTTAATTTCTACATCATTAGTCAATCCACCACGACCTCGTAGTTCCACACCACCGACACAAACTCAAATTCCATCCATAGTAGGCCAATGTAGACTTCCTGAAGTCTTAAGATCCAAATCCAATCTAAAGGTTCACCAACCTCATCAACAAAGGTTGTAATAGAAGAAAATCCTACATCTCCAACAACTGGAATAATTTTTCTATCTTCAACTGGAGAACAACTTCTAACTCAAGAGTTAGAAGTTCCTTTTGAAGAAGAAGAATAAGAAATTTACTTCAAACCATGATAGAGGTACTAGAAGAACTAGAAGAGAAACTAGATAACCATGTTGAAGAACCAGATATATCTTCTAAAGAATCCATCATGGATGAAGAAGGAGAAGGAGGAGTACACAATGTCAATGGTGAACAACATAGGATTGGAGGAGGAGGAGGAGGAAATAGAGGAGGTGGAAGAGGGGGTGGTAGAGGTAGAGGAAATAGAGGAGATCCAAAACCTTTTGGATTCCCTATCCTTGATGAGGATACAACATTAACAATGAAGAATATTTCACCCTTTATTCTCCCCAACTTTCATGGAATAAGAAGTGAAGACCCAGAGACATTTCTTTTTGAATTTAAGGTATTATGTAGATCATATGATTATCTGCATGATTCTCAAAAACTAAAATTGTTTCCTGCCACCTTAAAGGATGCAGCATTAAAATGGTTTTTGAGTCTAGAAACAAATTCTATAAGGACATGGGCACAAATGAAATATGCATTGTTAGGGAAATATAAGGATTATTGTATGCTTCATAGTATCAAATATGTAGTCTTCAAAATTATACAAAAAGAAGATGAGAATATTGAAGACTTTATCGAGATATTTGTTTATAATATCAAAAGGGAAAAAATGAACAATCTGGATGAGGAAACTTTGAAAGCTCTCTTACTCAAATCAATTAAAGATGAATGGATAGATCTTCTCAATCTAATGGGAAAAGGAGATATTTCTTAGTTACCCTTTGCATATATTTGTGATCTATGTGTACATATTTCAAGAGGTAAAGCAAGAACATGAAAAAGTTCAAGGGATCCTCTTTTATCAAGGGTAAATAAATTTGCAACTGGGACAGTAAGTAGGGCAGAATTAGGTAGTTTGTTTGATAACTTTAAAACAGATATTTTAGTGAGTCTCAGTGAACAAATTGACACCCTTAAAATGCAAAACAAGTAGAAAGCCAAAAATGTTTCATTATCCATCTTTTGTCCTAGGTGTAGAAAGAAACATGCTCTAAGAGAATGTCCTTTGGATTTAAAAATCATATAAACATGTGTTATATGTGCAGAAAATCACGATAGAAAAGAATGTCCCTCTATACCAGGTCTTAAGGCTGTATTTAATGAAGAAGGAATGCCAAATCAGGTAGACCCCTTTACTTTATTGCCAAAAGACCATGGAAAAATCCTCGAACAAATCAAACTCAAGGTTTTAATCATCAACAATTTGTACAATATTCACAAAATACTTGGAATCCACCTATGCCATGGTAGCCTTGGGCTCAACCACCACAATCTTGGAATCAAGGATGGCAAAATCCTTATGGAAGATATTCTCAATATCAACAATATCCACCACCTTATCCAAATTTTCCGCCACAATACTTCCCTCAAACCAACTAGTTACCTTATGCTCAAGCTCAAAATGTGAATCCACAAATTTATTTTCCATTTACACCAAAACCAAATCAATTACCCGTTCAACCACTTCCAAATCCAAATAATAAAACTTCACAACCTGTTTACAACTTAGAAGGACAGAATCCTCAAACTTATATGATAATTCCATTAGATATGAATAATGTTCAATTAAGGTCTGGTAGAGTATTAGAAAAGAAGAAACCATCTATCATTATTTAGGAAATAGAAAACAATTCTCAAAAAGATAATAATAACTCTGAAGAAGAAATTTTCCTTCCTCAGAAAGAAAATATTGAAATGGAAAAAATTCCCACACAGTCTAATAATACTCCTATTATAGAACAACCTTCAGTGTCTATCCTAAGACTAACCTTTCCTGAAAGTTTGAAAATTGATAAAGGAGTAGAAAAGCAAATCATATTGCCTGATTATGATATGCTAGACAAATTTAAAAATGTCTGTATAAAAATTCCTTTATGACGAGCAATGAAATAAATATAGATTTTTGCAAAAACAATTAAGGAATTGAGTACTAAAGGATTAGGAAGAAAAATAAATAAAATAAAAAGAATTCAATTAGTCAGGAAAACTGCAGATATTATGATGGGGAAGACAACAATCCTAAAGTATTTAGATCGAGGAAGCCACATTGTAAAAACACACATCAATGGAACTGAAATACCAAACACTCTGATTGATCTAGGAGCATACATAAACATAATGAGAAAACAAACTATGGATAAATTAAAGTTTCCTAATCTTCAATAGACACCAACATTGTTACAATTAGAAGACATATCTGTACTTAAACCAATGGTGTGTTAGAAGTATATATGTATCCTCATATTCTTGGGAATATCTTGTTGATTTCATGGTTTTAACCCCCAAGAATAATTTAGGAGGACATCTATTAATTTTAGGAAGACCATGGTTAGCTATAGTCAATGCCTTTATCAGTTGTAGATCAAGAGACATGTTTATCTCAAATGGAAGCTCGATAAAGAAATTTACATTGTACCCACCTACAAAAACAATGATAAAAGTAGAAAATGTAGCATGGATGGATGAAGATAGCAATATACAACCAGTTTTCACTATTTCACAAATAAATGAGGAGGATCAAATTTTAAATTCAATAGAAAATCATGAACCCTTTTTATATTGTGATGATAGTCAAAATTTTCAAGAAGAATTTAATATCAAATATCTATCATCTAGACAAATGTCTTTAGATTCTATAGAAAAATTTGGTAATTCCTCAATAGAATGTTTTCCAGGAAAAACCTTGAATATTAATGAAAACCTCAAAGAATTACAGAAAAAAGAAACTGGTAGAAATATTACAAAAACACTCTTCTGCATATGCATGGGAATATACTGATATGAAAGGAATTGATCCTAAAACCTGCATGCATCATATCTATATTGAAGAGAATGCTTGACCAGTTCGACAACCACAAAGAAGAATGAATCCACACTTTAACGAAATTGTTAAAGAAGAATTGCAGAAAATGTTAAATGTAAATTTTATCTATCCAATATCAGAAAGTCAATGGGTTTCACCCTTAGTAATCGTTCCTAAGAAAAATGGAAAATGGAGAGTATGCATTGATTACAGGTAATTGAATAAAGAAACTTTGAAAGATCACTTTCCACTTCCTTTAATAGGTCAAGTTTTAGATACATTATCAGGGAAGAAATATTTCTCATTTTTGGATGGTTTTATTGGGTAGAATCAAATTTAGGTAGCACCTGAAGATCAAGACATAACCACATTCGCCTTTCCATGGGGGACTTATGCTTACCAAGTACTTCCTTTTGGACTATGCAATGCTCCAGCAACATTCCAGAGGGAAGTACTAGGAATTTTCTTTGATAGTATTCATGATTATGTGGAAGTATATATGGATGACTTCACGGTTTATGGAAATTCTTTCGAAGAAGCACTTGAAAATTTAGAAAAAGTTCTCCTAAGATGTAAAGAAACAAATATTTCATTAAGTCGTGAAAAGTGTTTATAATGTTTAATGAAGGAATTGTTTTAGGTCACCATATTTCAAGAGATGGAATGAAGATAGACTCATCTAAGGTAGAAATTATTTCCAAATTATCAATCCCTAGTTGTCAACAAGATGTTAGAAGTTTTATTGGTTTTACTAGATATTATATAAGATTTAGAGAAAACTTCACAATGATTGCATCTCCACTTTTCAAATTACTCACCAAGGACTATGAATTTAGTTGGAACTCTAATTGTCAGAAGGCTTTTCAAACTTTGAAAAAAAACAATCTTTGAAGCACTTATCTTAAAAGGACCCAATTGGAAATTGCCTTTTCATATATCAATTGATGCTTTAGATACAGCTCTAGGAGCTGTGTTAGGATAAAACTACCTTACTCCTTATGCCATTTACTATACCAGTAAAAATTTAACTCCTGCAGAGATAAATTATATTGTAATGGAGAAGGAGTTTTTAGTTGCCATTCATGCCATTAATAAATTTAAACATTACATTACTATCTATGAAACTTTCGTTCATGCAGATCATTTTTCCATTAGATATTTAATGAACAAACCAGTTGCTAATGGTAGAGCAACATAATTGTTATTATTGTTACAAGAATTCAATATCACCATTCTTGATCGACCTGGAAAACAAAACACAATTGTTGAATTTTTATCTAGAATTCAAAATGATAACAATGATATACCTGTATAAGATAAGTTTCCTGATGAATATCTTTTTGCAGTGTCTACTAAATCACCTTGGTTTGCAGATATTGCCAATTATTTATTTTTAGGAAAGTTACCCTCTTATTTGTTTCCTAGAGAAAACAGAATAATAATCCAATCAAGTGCATCTTATTCATGGATAAATTAAGAATTATACAAGACAGAACCAGATCTCATCATCCGAAGATGTGTAAGAGAAGTTGAAATACCTGAAATACTTAAAGCATGCCATGATGAACCATGTGGGGGTCAATTTTCTGACAAAATAACTTCTTATAAAGTCTTCCTCTTAGGATATTATTGTCCTTCCATTTCTAAGGATGCCAAGGAATGTGTTAAGAGGTGTGATAGTTGTCAAAAAATGGGGAAACATGTTCCTTCAAATGAAATTCCACTACAGCCTCAAGTACTCATCAAACCTTTTGAAAAATGGGCTTTGGATTTTTTTGGACCAATTAATCCATCTCTCTCTCTCTCTCTCTCTCTCTCTCTCTCTCTCTCTCTCTCTCTCTCTCTCTCTCTATATATATATATATAATATATAATATATATATAATATGTGTACTAATTATATCACTAAATTGGTAGAAGCTAAAGCACTTTCTTTTGTTATTGAAAATGTTGTAATTTCATTTTTTTAAGGATATTTTTACCCGTTTTGGTGTCCCAAGAGAAATTATAACAGATCAAGGAAAGCAATTTACATCAAGAGTAGTGCAAAAGATAGTGGAGGAATCTAAAATCAAGCATCAAAATTTTACTCCATAGCATCCACAAGTAAATGGACAAGTAGAATCAACCAACAAAGTGATTGAAGCAATCCTCACCAAGACAGTTCACTTGTACATAAGGGACTAGGCCGAAAAGCTTCTAGAAGCTTTATGGGCCTACCATACCACATGGAGAAACACTACACGACATACTCCCTATGAACTTGTTTATAGGAAGAAGGTCCTATTTCCAATTGAGTTCCAGATCCAAACCTATAAGACAACAGTCAAGTTGGGACTTTCACTTATCAAAAGTACAAAAACAAAGAATGGGATAACTCAATGAGCTTGATGAAATAAGGCAAGATGATATCCATAAGACTAGTTTAATTCAGCAACAGAGATCCAGATGGCATGATAAGTACATCAAAGAAAGAAAATATCAGCCAGGAGACTGGGCATTATACTTTGATTCAAAGTTCAAAAATTTCAAAGGAAAATTTCAAACTCACTACTTGGGCCTTATGAGATTGAAAATGTTTTTGATAATGGAGCAGTTAGAATTAGGATTATTGATGAAGAAAAAATTCCTCTCCTAGTGAATAGGCACCGACTCAAGATCTTTCATAAACCAATGAAAAAAGAGGAATTTGTAAAGATTTTACAAGACAACTATGATTTGAAGTTGGTTAAGAAGAACTCTTCTTCTTCTCCACGTTATAATTTTTATTTTTCATATAATAATAATAATAATAAATATGTATAAACATGAAAACCAACAAATTGTTGGCATGTTTATGAAGAAAATTCAAGATGAAAAACAAGAATTATTGGCATCTTAAATTTTCTTTGTATTCCATTTTCTAGAATCCCATTTTCTTTTATTCCTCTCTTTAAAAAAAAAAAAAAAATAGCTACAGAATCATTGATTTTCTACAAATCCGATGATTTTCTATAGCCTATGTGACAGACACCTCTGGTCATGCAATTGAAGGAATGATCGACTCCCTCAACTGGAAAGATACCTAAAGATAACATAAAAAGAAACCAAAGGTTAACAAGAAAATAACTCAAAGGTATGCATTGCTTCAATTTAATAATAGGGATTAAAGCATTAGATATATGAATTATAAGACATAGTACTACCAAAAATCAAAATCATTATTGCAAAGAGTTGGTTGTGTCATGTCAAGTCCTGCATAAGCTGTCATTCACTCATATCCCAATCCATTTAATCGACCGCCCAAGACACAAGCATAAATAATTTTAACGGTTAGATTCTGCTTCATTAAATCATATCCTCACAACTTACACTTTCATTGTTCCATCACTCATAATCTCAGCCTCTTCGCTCTAGAAACCCTACCAAGCTATCCAACCCTACCAAGCATTCTACCCTATCAAACAAAACAGTTGTGAAACAAAGCTTCTCAGCGATGGGTGTTGTTAGCACTTGAAATTTCACCTAGGCTGAGATAGACAAATCTCAAGGCTACATCAAACCATTCAGCCTCGTAGCTAGCCCTACGAGGCAAGAGAAGGCTCTCTTCGGTCAAACTCGGTGGATTTTTCAATAGGATGAGTTGACCAATTAGAAACACTGATATTAGGCTAGTAAACTGATAAGGAGGGTTGATTTAAAGTTTTTGGGGTTTTGGTGGAAATTGGAGAGAGGCAATTCAGGGTGCGGGGATTGGACACAGTTTTTGCAGGGGGT